>JAYMSP010001004.1:0-37683 GCA_036897095.1 Plantago elongata | reverse complement strand
CTGTCCAAACCCCCCCCCCCCCCCTTACTGCCTGTGTTGTTCCCCTCCCACCACATTATTCCTCTACCGAACCACTGCTACCATTTGGTTATCCAATGTCCCATTGATGATTTGTTTCAACTCTCCCACCTTTGTCAAATTCGACTCCAACACGGTGATTGAAACCCCCAACAGCCCCACCTCTGCTTTCTCCTCCACGATCAGCCTATTAATGTGTTCTACATGGCTTACACCACTTATACGCGCACCAATGTTCACCTGTTTCGCAGTTCCACTTGATTCCCCAATATGTCCCTGTCTTTCCGCCCCATTACCAAACTCTTTAGCCACACATCGTTGGAGCTCACTCATTGATAGAGGGTTAATCCCCGGTTTGCCCACATTCCAATCATGAGCATCTGATCGTGATCCATGAGTACCCCATGGCTGATCCCTAAGCTCGAAAATATTCGAACCTTTCAAACCTTACCTGATCAGCTGTTTGTTCTTCCTCAGGTCAACTCTCACCGTATTCAACAAGGTTGGTCGACTCATGACATTCCCTGATCTATTTGTCACACGTAACCATTCCCCATATTGGTGCGGAACTGTCATAATATCATCCTCCATGTCGTATTGTTTGGGGCAGTCCTTCACAAGGTGACCGATGACCCCACAAACATATCAACAATTTGGGAGCTTCTCATATGATAAATTAAGCCGGATCATCTCCCCTTTAATTGATCTAATGTGTGTCACACGAGGTAGAGGCTTCCTCACATTAATTCCAACTCGAACAGGGAGAAAAATATGTGGGTTACTACCATCCGCATTCATGTCCACATCTCTAAACACCCCTATCGCATTATCAATACCCTCCGCTATCTTTCTCGCCACCGTCTTAAGGGCAGCCCCTCGACTTGAACATGGAAGTCACTCATACTTGAATCAGTAGCGTCCGGAGGTCCCTCACTCGGAACTTCACTCAACAGGATAAGACACTTGTTATAGTGCCATGGTCCCCCATTCAATGCCTTCTCTTTATCGTTCACATGCTTGAAAGTAAACAGGAACCACCCTTCCCGTTTCAATCGTTTGACGTCCACACCAAGAGTCACACTCCAGAGCTCAGACATGATGGACTTAAAGTTATCCCAGTTAATCGGTCTTCTCCCCAATATATGTCCAACCAATACCAACTCCGAATATGTCACTCCATTCTCCCACTCCTCATCTGAGACAACGATTAAAAATAGGAAAGACATGAAAACAAACTAACCAACTGACTCAAGCACACACAGACCTCAAGCAAACCACGGATAAGAACATGCTAGCTAGACTAGAGGGATCTCCTTTTTTTACGATCCCTAGGTTATTTTTCTGACTAGGACTACGGCAAGGATCTCCGAAATTTTTACGATTCCCATGATTATTTTTCAGCCGTAGATTTTCTAGAGGGATCTCCTTTTTTCACAATCCCTAGGTTACTTTTCTTGTCTAGGACTATGATGAAGGTCTCATCTCTTTTCAACCTACAGGCTTACTTTTTTGTCGTAGATTCGAGATCACAACTCCTTTTTTGTTCTTTTTTAGTTTTCTCTTTTTTTTTTGTTCTTTTTTCTCTCATGGTGGAATTCAATCTTCGAGCAATGGAAAGCAGCTTCAACGATGTGCATATGATCAAGGATGAAGCTCCACAGTCCTGTAGCTAGGGTTTAAAGTTCACAAGAATCAACAAACGTCCAACAAGTCTTCAAATCAAGTGCAGTCAAAACAATAGATTCAGTGCAAGGGAATATGTAGTCTACTCCTCTCAATTCCGGTGGGAATCAGAGAAGAACGGGCAGAAATTAGGGTTCCATGCGGACTACGGCTCTCCATGCAGAAAATACGGACTCCATATGGAAAAAATTCTTTCTCCGGACATGATCAATTGCGCAGAAATGAAAATTAAGAGGTTAGGTTATGGCAAACAATGGTAACACATCAGGGGTTGAAAGATCGGTTCATGAATCAAAAGAATATCTCGAGTTGATCGAGTATTGAATAGAACACGTAGAAGCCCCACAAAATGTCTTTGTACGTACTTGTAGTATTTGCACTAGCATGCTGGGCTACCGCCTGCAAGTGTGCAATGTTTGGGGCCAAGGAAGGAGACTCAGGACCGTATTTAATCAACGTAGTTGTATACTAATATATAAATCGGATATCCGTCTTAATCTCAACTTATTATATCTTAATTTAAAAAATATGTTTTATTTATTATATATGTATTTTATTTACCATCTATTAAGCATTTTATCCACTTTACTAATAATTATTTCTGTATAATTTTATATTAAAATTATAGTTACTTAAACTGTTAAAAAGTTGAATTGTGTTCTCTTGTTTGGGCATGGTTGCGTTGCGATCGAGCCAAACAAAAACGCCGCCCACAATTATGACTACTCTTTCTTCTAAACAATCAAGTCTTCGGGTCATCACTCAAAACGTTTTCTTACCACCTCTTGTTATGCTCTTAGTCCAGGGTGGAGATAGGACAGGATGCAAACCTGGCCAAACTCCGAAAACCCACTTAATTATATACCGTATTTAAAAAAAAATCTTACAAATTGAGATATTCCAGTAAAAATCATATCAGTATAGACAATCCATGTGTATTTTTTTTAAAAAAGAAAATTTTATTGCACACCGAAATATAAGAAATGTTTTCAATTAATAGCCAATAAATATGTGTGTGCTCAATTAATCTATCTTTCATAATACTTCACTATCAATAAAAATACTCGAATTACTCTCCCATCAATTACTTGTGTTCTAAATTATCATTAGACATTTATCCATAGCACATCACGTTGTGTTTGACAATCGAATAAATGGGAATAAGAATCTGTGGTATGCAAACCGACCAGAAGCTTCATTAATTCTGAAAAGCACTAAACTGTACGTATTGTATTGATCAAGAACGAACTACTACACTAGTAACAATTATCTTATTCTTATCACATTTTGGTCCGCGCAAAACCACATAAGTTGTCAACTGTGATCGATCGAAAATGCCATTAGGGCTATCAATTTCATATTCGTGTGGTTACAAATTTTAAATGTCCTTTGCAATATTTCAAATGAACGAACATGATAGATAGACAAAAACAAAACATTACAACTTTAATAATCGAAAGAAACAAAATACAACTTTTTGGGACTTAAATGTGGTCGGCATTGGCCAGCACCCACATGCTTACTTTGTATGTTTGTATACCGGAGATATATAGATATTTTGTTCTATGGTTGGCTTGTCAATTTTTGTCTGCCTTTTCCTCTTCGGTATCACTATAATCAGATGACCCATCTTCATCAAAATATAGTATCATAATACATGGTTTAATTAAGTTTTGTAAATCTTCAATGGATTTCGCTTGACTATAACTAGCTAGCTATATATGGTCTTAATTAGTGCAGTATTTGTTTAGACACAAGTATATATATATTAATTGAATGTGTGTACAATATTACAGTAGTTCGTCCTTGCCGAGCCACATGGCTTAGTGAAATTAGGGAAAACTAATTTATAAATACGCAACTATCTATACACCCTGAATTTCTTACGATCACCTCATTCATTCGGCCCTTTCAGCATTAGAATTTTAAACTAGTTCTAACCCGTGACGATATTATAGTATAATTTAATTATGAAATAAATATAAAAGTTAGTATATAGTGATAATAAAACTAAGGTTCGGATAAAGAAATCAAAGTAAATGAAAATTCGATACATTTTATTGTGTAGAATAAATCAAATAAAGTCATCACGGTATGCATTGAATATTGCAAATGAAAAATTAAATCAAATCTTAACGATCTGCATCAATGGGAGTAGCATTTTGTACAATAATTTCACAGAAAGTTTCATTAATAAATTGAAGTAAATTAACTTGTGAACTATACCGTTTATAAGCCAAGCTCAATGCCTCAAAGAGAGCTAAACGCCTCTTTGTAAATACATTGGTAGTTGTGTCGGTCGGATTACCTTCCTCATCGAGCGCTAACACCTTCAGACCTTTCTTGCTCGTTACTCTTGAAAATGCCATGTATAACTGACCATGACTAAAGAAGGGATTTGGAAGGTAGAGCCCGACATGAGATAGTACATTGTCCCTGACTTTCGTTTATTGTCATTGCATAGCGAACTGAAATTGGAAACTGTCTTCGCTGAAATATAATAGGAAACTTAGTGAGATCAGAGCGTGTGAGTAACATCCGAGGTATATATATACACATGCTTCCCAACATTCTTTCCAACCATGATCGTCGCCCGAATAACACGTTCACCAATCACAGTGACAATTAGTCTTGTTCCGTAACACAACTCCTCTGCATGGTCAATGTTCCTGAGTAACATAATAGGAGTGCCAACCTTCAATCGAATAATATGATTTGGTATGCCATACACCTTGATAGATTTTAGGAATTCACCAGAGTAAATGTCTTCTATGTTCACAATATCATCTGATCAGGACATATGGCATCTGAACTAATGAACTCGGTTGCATCACCATGTAGAATGGACATTATATAATCACTGACCTTTGTACTATCTCATTAGTAGGGGCAAGAATAGCTCTGCCATAAAAAAAAATACTTACCATCACCGACATGGGATGATAAGTTAGGATACATGCTCTTAACGATTGCGTCAATCGGTTCACCAGTAGGGTGTATCAAAAGTTCCTCCGTTATCTTGAACTCGATTTCACCGCCATTTATCACCACCAACTATTCCATCTACAACTTCCAACAACCAATCAACAAATTCCCTTGCGGCTTCGTTCTCGACGTGAAATTAAGTAACCGACATGAACCCCATAGCTTTGTAGAAGAACACAAAGAGGTGTGTACTATATCATGTCTACTACTCTTTGGAACGACATGCAGTATCTATCAGAAGTCACCACCAAATACGATAACCATTCCACCAAATGGCTTATTCAATCCCTCCCATCAGGAGCTCTCATTATATCATTCAGACTGCAGTCAAGAGCCTCAAAACAGAACTTGTTTGTCATGGGTGCTTCATCCCAGATTATCAACTTTGTACTCTTAAGGAGTTATGTTAGTTCACTTTCATGTGTAATTCGACTGCACATTGTCGTGTCGTCCACCAGCAATGGAATACTAAATCTAGAGTGGGTTGTACGCCCCACTAGAAGAAGAAGTAAAGCTATGCCACTTGATGCAACCAGTAGAACAATATAACGTTTACAACACAATGCAGAGCATATTGTATGCACATAAATGTTTTACTCATACCACCTTAACCATATAGGGAGAAAAAATTCACCACTATCAAAGTCGACAACATTAATGATATACAGACTATGCTCACCGGTTAGACATGTATATAAACGATTGATGGTCTCTAGCATCTCATCAACATCATACGACATTTCCTCAATTATCAAATTGTATGTACCATTATTAATTACGACATTATCAGGGATGAGCATTCATTTGAAACGACGCAAACTAAATCCATTCCTAGCGAGTAGAGTTTCTATCGCAGCAAGAGTAAAATTCTTCAATTGTTCCTCACTAAGTTCTAGATCTATAATGAGAAATTAATCAATATTAGTTATATTTACTTATAAATGGTAAGAAATAAAATATTTTAATTCTTGTCAATATAGTACGTAATAGAAATCTTACCAGAATTTTTTAGTTTCTTCCACATCATGTATTGAATATCGTCTGATAAATAATCCCATGAGTTCTCCCACACATGCATGGGCCTTGACATGATATCTGACTGACGTATAATAGCGAACAAATGGTGAAGAAAACGTCCATATGCCCAAAAACCTACTTCCTTTATAGCATAAATGTACTCCTTATCGTTGTCTAGTAAATCAAGAGCGAAACATGTGTCACGGTAAGTTGGATGTAATACACCACCCACCATTCGAAGATCCTCATAACAGGTAGCACCGCGAATATGGTTCAACATTATGCTCGTGTAATAAATAGGACATGTCTTAATTGAGACGTGATCAATACGTCCAGCTTTATTGTTAAACTGCTTCATGTCCTTCTAAACCTTTAGTTTAGAATCTCAAAGATAATGCTTAGGGAACTCAGTATATAGATATTTACGTGACTCAGCATGATGTTTATTGAACTCTATCCACATCAGAAGCTTCGTGTCAGCCACAATATGTTTCTCAAGTAAATCAATAATTAAATCACCATCATTTAACGTCATTGACTGTCCCCCTCCACATGAGAGAACAATCGCTCAACCGATGAAGATTGTAGGATAAACCGTTCGCCAGCAGATCAGCCGGATCATTTAGTTCTATATCACCTATTCTAATGGCATCATCGATTGACCTGTAATTATCAGATCTCAATAATGGTTGATTCCTTATCATAAAAGAAAGCCTCTACGATTTCATCATCATGTAACAATCTACTATGAACTGTTGAAGCAATTTCCTACTGAGTAGTATGGTATGTGCCTCGTTGGCATGATCAAATAGACGATAGCACAACCACTCCTTGATAGTAACTTTGTGCCTTATACCCTTTGACTTGTTGGCGTGAACAATTTCGATGTAATATCCATCTTTGCCATACGGGAAAAAGCAACGGATACTGCATTGGAAGGTAGCTCTGATGGAGTAATGATAAACTCTTAAAATGACCATGCTTATTCCCCAGTATAATGTCTTATGGATCCATGTCGTACTCATCTTTACCTTCATTTTTTAATTTAGAAATTAGATTAATACCATTTATGGAACCTTATCAAGAACATTTAAATTGGTAACATGCACTATAATCCAATATAGTATGGTTTATTATTTAAATAGAGTTCGCCTAAAGTTGTAATTATTCCACCTATCAAATTAGTCCTACTTTGAATAGAACTTTCAAGTTGGAACTATTCAAGTTTGGAGTTGAGTTTACACATTAAAGTTGTATCTTTCTTATTCTTAGAGTAAATTTACATGTCAAATTAAGTTTTCAAGTTCCAAGACTGTATTTACAATTCGAATTGCATTTTGCATGTAGGAAATGTCATGTTCTTATAATTGGTTTGCCTATTAAACATTAATGGAAAAATTACATATACTATCCCTTGAATACTCCCATTTCAAATTTTCCCCTATATTTGCTTAAGTTATAGATATACCCAAAATTTACAAAGGAAAATTCTAAAAATTATATCCAACCCCAAAAGTCAACTTTTTCTTCCATTTTATCTTTTTTTTATAATTACACAATTACATTAGTTTTTGTTTCCTTCAAAACAACCCCTAATATTTTTCAATTTTTATAAAAAGTTCCCCAAATTTTTGTTGATATTTGAACCCTCCTCCAACTCCTCTTCTTCCCCACCACCACACCGCCATTGCTAAAAATACCACCGACCACCATTACAACCACACACTATACCACGATGGACAAAGCTTCCATTCCGTCATGCATACTATCTAACTCTGTTAGAGAGCTTCCATGGCGGAAGCTTGAACTTCCTTCGTGTGAGCTATTTTACGGCAAGTTGGATGATTTTTCGATGTGGTGGGTGATTTTTCGGCAAGTTGGGTCATTTTTAGGTGTGGTGGTGGTGGCGTTGGTGGTGAGGAAGAAGAGGTGTGATTACTTTTTTTAAGTTACAAAACTTTAGAGTGAACTATGTTATAAAATGAAACTTGTTAATTGCAACTAAGTTCGTTCAATTTAATTTACCTATAATTTTATTTGGTCAACTCAAAAAAGGAGATTTGGACTTGGATGTAATTGTTGCCAATCTAAAGATGAATCTGTAATTGGATCAAGTTTAAGGGGAACCATACGTAAATCGTCCTAGTTAAAAAGTTGAAATTATCAAATATTTAGATTGCATTAATTTATAGTGTAGTTAGTCTTCTTGATTGAGTTTCAAGTCCATTTTTTTGCATTTCTAGATTTTTTGTTGAATTCCTCAAGTTAATTCACCACGCTTGAGTGTTTCAAATGCAATTCTTACTCGATTGAATCAAAAGTATCCTTCGTATATTGTTTGTCAAATGGATTTTAATCGTGTTGGAATATGAACGTTTTTAATCCCGACTTCAATTTACAACACAATTAAAATTTTACTCTCTACCTGCTCTTTTTTATCTCACTATATTTCTTCATATATAATACCCCCTCCGTTATTTTAAATGATTACGTTTTGCCATTATAGGAGTTTTTTAACAGTTTAAAGTTCTCTTTCTCTAAAATACACTGTCTCCACTAATTAATTTTTTTATCACTGGCATTTCTTGTGCCAGTGAGTTTTTCTTAGTAGTCTAGATATGAGGGTTCGGTTGGGGAATCGACTTTGTGGTTTGTAACTCTCGGTATCTTGGCATTTTTTGTGTCATGCCATGTACCTTTCTCGATATCAATATAATTTTAAATTCTTCAAAAAAGTAAAAAATTAATCATTATCTCCCTACTTTATATACTCTCTATCTTACTTTTCTATCAACACTTTAACTTTTACTATTCACTTACATACTTCTTAAATTCATATAAATGTAAACCTCATGAATGGACGAAGGTGATAACAATTTCATGAGAATTAAAATTCATTCTGCTTCGTTTCACTTTTTGGGATATGTATCACATGTATTCTTCCATTTATATCATCATTTATATGATTATATTTATATTACATATTATTTTAATGTTTAATTATTTCAAATGACTAAATATAACATGCAGTAACACGTATATATATTGCAACTTTTTATAATTCTAGTTATTTAATGTGTTTGGAATTGAATATTTCTTTAAAATATTTAGATTTCAAAGGTTTATTTATTTTTTAGATTTAAATACTTTGAGTTTTACCATAGACGACAAAACCCCTTCGCCAATTAATTTTTTTCTCTTAAACTAAATAAGGCCTAAATGTATTCAATAAAGATTTTTGCTAAGTAGTAAAGTATTTTGTGAAAATTAGTGATTTTTGCTAAGTAGTAAAGTATGTTATAAAATTTCAATGATTTTCTACTGAAAAAAATGAAAATCATTCTTACCAACATAAATTATAATTATCTCCATTCATCATTTTGTGAAATAAATTCTACTTAATAGTGAATGAATAGTAAATAATTAAACGGGAAAGATATAGTTGTGAATATATATTTTCTACATATTGTTACTCCTTAACTCCCTTTTCTTTAGACAATCATTAATTCAATCAATGCAAAGTGTCCATATATAGAAAAGGAAATAGGTAGACTGCTTGTATATTAATCCAACAATATTAACAATATAGATGTTTTTTTAATAATATTCATGATTTTAACAACTTTATGTTGGAGTCTCTGTACACATTATAATATTGCATTGCACTTAGAAATTTTAAATTAGCAACTCACATTACAATATATGAATTCAAGAACATTTTGAGGTCAGATTGGTATTTAGATCAAATTTGCCTTTCTTTAGTAAATAGTAACACTGTAATTGAAATTTTTAAAATTCAGGATATTAGGCTATGTTATATTCAACTGAAATTTACTGAACTGAATTGAATTAAATTTAATTTAATTTAACTTAACTTAACTGAATGAAACTGAACCGAATTTAACTAAATTGGACTGAACTAAATGAAATTGAACTGAACTAAATTAAATTTAACTGAAGTAATTTTAAGAGATGATAGACTTAGACTATTTATGTATCATTTCATATAAGTATCCATGCGTTAGGAATAGAAGGTCAACAAGATAGGATATGTACGATAATAAAGTAGGTTAATACGTTAGTTTATATTTTATGAGTCCATCCAAATTTTAAATTTATGTGAATGATGCAGATTCAATAACCTAACATTTCTATATAATTTGTGTGCTTCATTTTGATAACAAATAATTAACTTACATATTCCATTTATTTTATGAGGGAATTGACCAACACATTTTTTATTACATGTGACGTATCACTTCTTCATTTTAAACCATCACTTTTATCATATAGATAAATTTAGGTTGTGTTCTCTTTAACTGGAATTTACTGAAATAAACTGAACTTGACTGAACTGGACTGAACTGAACTAAAGTAAGGTATAAATTATAACTAAGCCGAGCTAAACTGAACTGAACTGAACTAAATTAAACTAAACTAAAGTGATTTTCAGTTGAAGAGATGACAACTTTATTATGACTGGAGTACGTTAAGTCAATTTTAAAGTTAGAAAAGTCAATATACTGTAATGATATCATAAATATGTCATGATGACGTCGGTAATGTCTATTGTGTTTCCAAAACTATCTGGCAGTGTAATGCAATATTTTGACAAGGTTCAATTAATAATTTATCTGTAATCGGAAGGATTAATTTCAATTTTTGGATTTTATGATCAAATTCAACTAATAGTATATAATCATAGTAATGAATAAGTAAGGGCTGCTTGGAGTAGCATCTAAATGTCTATTTGAATGCTACTTGGAGATTTTATATTTGTTATGGCATTTAAATGCCGAAGATCGAAATGGTTATACAGTAGCAACATTTTTCTCTACGTATATAACAAACCTATAATACCCTGTCCAATTACAGTTCTATACCAAGTACAATTTTAACAATCCCACTACAATTCTGATCACTATTCACATTTAAATCGGAGCATTTAAGTTGCATGTCAATCAGCCCTTAAGTCTTTCGAAAGACGTTTGTAAATAATTTATTTAGAGATAGATATTTATTATAAAAAATATCATCAATCTTGTTAATTAAATATATGTATTTTCAATATTAATATTTTTTAATATTACAATAATACTTATTTCATTACAACATAATTATTTTTGTATAAGTAATATAGATGATACTAAATAACATAGTTGGTTATAGATTTAAAAATTATATTTCATGAGACTTTGAATAGAGTAATATTACTTCCAAGTCACTACAATAAATTTTGAGGGTGTTAATGTAATAGTAATTTTTTCCGTCACTATTGCGAGGAATATTTACTTAGTATGACAAAAAAAGCTGTCACGGTAAATGGTTTTTGTTGTAGTGAATTAATTGAATTAGTATATTGTATACCATCTCCGTTTCAATTTTAACTTTTCGCGTTGACTTTTTCGGGTTAAATATTATCAATTTCTATCTCAAATAACTCTTAAACTTTTGAGATGTAAGTTATTACAATGTAATTTTATTAAATATTTAATAATTATTATTTAAAAGTAATTTAAAGTTTAAATTAATAATGATGAATTGGAAAAAATTAATGTAGGAAAATGAATCCGGAACGAGTGGAGGATAAAATAATAAAATCCATACAAAGCGACTTTGGCATCAACCAATCACCAATCACCAATCTACCATTCGAATATAGTTAAGTGTACCAACACGGCAACACCACCGCTGCTTCATTTAATTGTTAATAATTCATTTATTATTTACTAGCACTTGTGGTTTGCATATTGTTCAAATTTGTATAATCCTCCATATATATAATAAATATGATGATCATTTTCAATAAAGAAACATGCCAACTAAAATATCGATTTTCTCGCTCTAGAAAGCAACGATGGCCCGGAAGAAGACTGTCACACCGCTTGAATCGGCGGTGAAAAGGCCATTTGGGAGGCCGCGTAAATCAACAATGTCGACTGCCCCCAATCCTGCTTCTTCCTCGAGCTATTGAGACTGGTACGAATCTGGACTCAAAGTCGACGAACCCTAGTTTTCCCAATTTGTCTCGGCCTTCTTCCCCTGCTTCGATTCCGACTGACATTCCCTCACCGGAATCACCCCTGCTCCGATCCCGACTCCTATGACTATTGTGGACGAACCTGTGGAATCGCCCATTGCCCCGATTCCGACTGATATTCCATATGGATCACAATATATGTTGGTACTTTTATGTATTTACTAAAGATTGTATCTCAAAAGACTTACGTTATTATAATAACACCATTTTTTTGAAAGTTTTATTGAGGAATTTAAGAGCTCTTTCTGGTTCCTGTCTTTTATCTATTTCATCATCTCGTTTAAAATTACCTACTGGAAATTGACTCAATTCGAGAATCAAAATATATATAGTTGCCTATATACATAATACGGACCGTTACTACATAAAGACTATTAAATTCCTTTCACTTCTTATAAAATTAATAAAAACAAGAACGATTATTTTTTAAATTCTTATAAATATAATGTATTTGAAAGAATAAAACTGTAAATTAAACTCTTGTAATGAAGTAATATAACATCTAACAATAAATCATAGAGGACAATTAGGTCGGGCCATTAAATATTGAGGCCCCATGCTAATTTTGTATAATAGGCCCCGAGTAACAATATACTTAAAATAAAACTCATTTATATTTTAAAAGAATTGGAGAAAATTTTATACATAATATTTAAATTGTGAAAAATTCTACGAAAGTAGTATGTTAGATAAGAATGAAAATGAAAAAAAAAATAGAGAGAAGCATCAAAAGAAAGAGAAAATGGTAAAATTATTTTTCAAATTGTGGTTTATGAGTATTGAACCTGGGTCTAACTACTAAAAATAAATACTACCGTATAAATTACCACTTGAACACTACAAATAATAGCTTTGTATTTATTTATTGGTTTGTTATGAATATATAGCATACTATAGAGGGTTGGACCGGGGCCTAATTTTTGGGAGCCCTATGTGGTGTAACAGGCCGCATAGGGCCCGGCCCGGCCCTGGGTGTAATGGAAGCAAATAAGATTGGGACTTTTGGGATAAAATTTGAGTGGGTTGTCCTAATTGAAATTGAGTATGTTGTGTATAAAATGTTCCATTTAAATGGGAAGTTAACCGCTTAAGCAGTATAATAAACAACCGGTTGATGTTGAGAGAGACCAAAAGGGAAGGTATTCATTTACAAGTTCAGTTATATAATTTAAAGGACGTTTTCAGCAAGCTTGGGTGACTAGTGAGTGACTAGTGAGTATTGAGTACTGTAGTTGGAATAATGAAAGTGTAAGGAGTGTTTGTTAGTACACAACATCATCATCATAATATTAAGGCAAACCAACACCACCGTTGTGGTTTATTGCAATGTCCAATCTTACAAGTATCATCATACTCCTAATTAGTAACTACCTCACATTAACCATAATGTTTTTGACTCTCTGCACCATGCATTTCATTAGATCGGGACCATCAGATGATGAGGATCCTATCTCATCCTCAATAATACTCCCTCTCCCATCACAGTATGATTTTCCACTTTACTTTCTGTTGTATTTATAACAATCTTTATACATTGTATACAAAAATTAAACTTTAACAAAAATAAAGTATACCTCAATAAATTTAAAAATAAGGAACCCTAATCGAGTTTCTTGAGTAGCAAGAAAGACAGGCTTCGGCCGTGCCCTTGCACCAAGCAAAAGACCTAATTAAAGAAATTTAAAGATTGCCCTAATCTAGTTCCTTGAGTGAAGAATTATAAGCTACAGTAGTTGATATGATAATGATATTCAGTAGCTTCTATTTTATATTTAATAATTACCAATCAGTTATATTTGTCAAAATTAGATGATAAGGTGATTGGAAGTTAATAAGGTGAGTGATAAAAGACTTGAAATTTATGATTGGAAAGTTAAGGACTGATTCAAATCGATGTGTTTGACAATTAATTGATAAGTTATTTGATATCACAGAGTCTCGAGACGGTAGAGACGGTTCATGTTACCAATAAAAACAACCATATTATTAAGTAAAGTATCAATGTTGAAATAAATTTTATTGTAATATGAAAAAACTCTAATGTCAAAAATATGTGTGTTTTAATTAATAATATGAGTGTTTTTTTTATTGGTAACATGATCCGTCTCTACATAGAGACCGTCTCTCATTAATTTGATATTCAATTTAAAGAAGAGTGAAAATTATAAGTGACTTATTCTCAATAACTGACTTCAAATATAAGTTAATTTATAATGTGACTGAAAAAATAAATTGAATGTTTAATATACAATCTTAATTGAGATATAGTGTTGCCAAACTTATACTTGATTTGGTAAACTAATTCTTCAAAATCAACTAACTTATCAGTCATTTAATAATTATTAGTTAAATTAAAATAATTTTGAAGAATTTATGTAATGTAGAGTTATTTCATTTGTGGTATTTCTTTGTTCAGGTTATAACTTTAGTACGTTATGTTCTTTTTAGTGCAAACACTTCTTGTGCTTTTGTAAATTGTAATTTAAAGTTTTAATATATGTTTTCGATTTTAAGAAAAACAACTTTCAGCCATATAATGATCAATTGCCATTTCACTTCCCACGACACGCTTAAATTGGGCAACCACCCAGACCAGACCTATAAATGAATAAGCCGACTATGGTCCATACTCCATTAAGAAACTGGACAAGCCCAGTAAGCAAGGAACATAAGTTGAAGTCAGTTGCTAAAGTCCATCAATTAATCGCAGGGCGCTAGCCCACATTTTAACTATTAAACACCAAACGATATTCAATTTGGTAGTAGCCAATTTGTTCCGGGATTATTACAGGCCGATACTCTTTAGAATTAATAATTCAAAGAACGACCACTGCATCATCTGAACCATGTCATACAATAAAGAAAATATATATCGTCACACTAAAAATAGAATTTTAGATGTGAAAACTATATCCTTTGCCATCTATAATAAAGTTCAAGTTGTTTTTTGCAAATTTGTAAAAAATATATATAAATAATTTGGGTCGTTTTTAAAAATTCGCTTTCTAATTAGGCTCTGGGATGAATTTTTCCTTTGTTCCTTTTGGGTTCTCAATTCTGATTATATATGCAACAACAAGCCAACAACCTTAATCTTGTTGGACAAACAAACATAAAATTTAAAAAAAACAAGTTGATTTGCTCCCAAGACCAAACAAAGAAACAATAACAAAGAAAAGCTTAATTATTATTTGTAAATATCCAAATTTTCTATTAATGTATATGCATACACTAGTTGAATTTACTTACTATTATCTTCAAATGTAATTTAATTGAATAGAACTAAATTGAACTGAAATACTTTATAAAATATAATTAAGTAGAACTGAATTGAATAGAATAAAATGAGTTTGAAGTTGAAGATAACATAGCATTATTATGTGAACGTAAAATCTGCCACTAAGCTGGGGACTGCTACATCATGCCATGTTTACATATGATATTTCTAAGAAAATAATGAGTGTGTGGAAAATATATTTATATATAAATAAAATTCTAAACAAACAAATATTAGATGGCTACTGTAGCTAGAGCTTGGTAGATTTTTACATACTTATACATTTTATTTAATTTGTTTGTCTAATGTACTTGTTAAATATATGTAAGTTTTAAAATTTATATTTTAATATCTTTCAATAAAACTTAATTAGTTTCTATGTGATCAATAAACGTTAAAAAATAATGAGTGTTTTATTATTTAAAATAAATCTTCTAAAAACTTTTATATTTAGTGTTAAACATTGTAAAATTCACATCAATCAATTATATTTAATAAAGTTGAGGGCATTAGGCCTACCAAAAGAAGAAAACAAAGTCAAGGCATTAGTTTTTCATTTCAACTTTTTTTTTTCTCAACACAAAAACAAATTCTTTAAGAAATTAAAGTATGAACGGAATACGAGAAAACCTCGATCAACAATATAAATTGCACTTCTCCCATAATCAGTAATACTATTTCAAAAATCACATTCCACAACCCACAATTTGCATTACTATTTTCAAACTTAATTCATTAGTCTTTTCCCATCACAATTCAGGATCAAACCAATTAAATATAAATTTCTTTTTAATCATAATAGTTACTTCAATTTTAAATAAAGAAATAAAAAATTAACAAATTATTGTCAACATTAATAAACGACATTACACATTATCAATTTTAACAACATGCCTACATATATGTTGGATTATGAATATCATTTGAAAATGAGATAGTACAAAATCAATTTTATGTTTTGACTTTAACTTTATTTTTAAAATATTAATTTCTTGTTTTAAGGCGTAACCTTTTGTATTTGCAATCGGATATTCCATTTATTTGTATCCTAGAGTACATGAGTATGATATTAAAAAATTGCACGGGACCCTGAAAACTTTGAATCGAGAATATGATATATAAATTCTGGATGTAACATAATTAATCCAACATGTTAATACTAATTGATCCTAAAATTATTGTAAAAATATGGATGTCTACATCATAAACCTTTGATTTCTTATTGTATTTTGGACAATTTCAATTATATACCGATAACAAATCATCATTGTTCTTACATAATCAATTGCGTTGTGCTCAACTATTGATTTTGGCGCAATGAAACCGGCCAACTCCCACCACTTGTTCTTTTGTGCTTTGCATTTATCAGAAGTATGACATCTCGATTATTAAATTAATATGAAAAATGAATTATGACAAAACTAAAGAATTGAATTTTCAGTAAAAACTTAAACAATCAAATTAATATGAAAAATGAATTATGACAGAACTAAGAATTGAATTTTGAGTAGAAACTTAAACAATCAATATAGTTATATGTTACGATAAACTAAATCAATTTGTATATTTCGAAATGTGTTATGTCTAAGGTTCATTGCTAATTAAATTTGAAGGGTGTTTTTTTTCTTCTTTTCTCCCGGCTCACGTACTCATATCCCTAACATGATCTCTACCTAGGCCGGAGGCCCCAAAGTTGCGGTAAAAAACACACATCATACATCTTACCCTGTTGTTGACTTAGAAAGTACACAAATTGTATCGCAGTTGGAATCATTAAATTGCAATTCTCCTCATGAATTAAGATTAAGCCCCGTATATTTAGCATATTTGATCCACAAGACCACAACACACGATGAGTTATGTTAAAGTTGTCTTCAACGATAGTGTTGGTGTTAAATTTTGAACGACTTGGTAATAATTATATTATCAACAATTCAGTAGTACGTCTACCTTCCACCGATTCTTTCAAACTAATTCGATCAAACATACGATACCCCACTTATGTTGACACGACACATTATTTGGCACCTTCCATTAAATATCTTCCAATTAACACTAATTCTCAGTCATAACGAACTTTCGTTTTATGTATCTTCCAAACACCATTAATTATTTTACGGAGAGGTCAACTGACATGGTAAAGTAAATATTGCTATTTTTTGAGTCGAGCCGAGTATTTTGATACTCGAGCTCGAATTCAAACGAGCCAAGCCAAACAAAAAACGAGCGAGTAACATGTAATTAGTTCGAGCTCGAACTTGAAAATATACGAACTTTATCTATAAAAGTATTAAAAATATGTATAAACAATTATGATTTATTAAAATAATTACTTTTAACGAGTTTTACCGAGTCGAGTCGAACTTGACTCGATAATGGAAAGAGTATAAAATCGAGTTCGGCTCGAAAACGCTTATCGAGTCGAGCCGAGCTTTACCAAACCGAGTCGAATTCTCTATAAGACTCCGACAAAAAACACCACTAAGTAAAACACACACACACCACTTCACCCAGATACTTTGCCACGGATGCCTAATCACCCTAATCTATATGGTTTACCCATGGTGTATGTAGTTCCCTAATGCTGGAAAATAACTATAGTTTTCCCCTTAATCAAATTATTATGATTAATTTGGATTCACAAAGTCTCACAAGAGACTATCAATATAAATCATATTATCAATAAAAACACATATATTATCAATTAAAGTGTCTATGTTATTTTAATTAAATAAATCTTATTATAATATAAAAACTTTAATATTAAAACATAAATATATTTTATTAAGAATTTAAATATTTAAATTTTATTATAATATAAAAATTTTAATATTAAAAACATAAATATATCTTATTAAGAATTTAAACTCGTATTTAAATAAATAATTTATTTAAAAACGGTATCTTCGGATGCTTTCTCATGATTTTTATATTTGGAAAAGCCAAACCCTCATCGAGTTGATGAGTAGGAATTGAGTAGGACTGTAGTTGGAGTATTTCTATTCCCGCTGTGTGTCTCTCTCTCTCATTTTCTTCTTCTCTTCTCTTCTCTCTTCTCCCTTCTCCCTCCAAACCTCACCTCTCTTTTTGTCTGTCACTCTTCTCCCATTCACTCACAACAAAACAAAACAGAGCAAAATTCTCCACTCTCTGCTATATTCAAGCTCTTATTTTTCCTGTTTTCGACTAAGCCAAAACCCTAGCTCCGGTACTAGCCCTAATTTACTCAATTAGTTCCGTTTCAGCTAACAATTTTAAGTTAACAACTGTTAATTTTTTTGTGCAAAAGGTTACAGCCAAAGAGATGGACGGAGCTCATCCTATACCGAAAACGCTCGAGGAAGTCTTGACTGATTTCAGAGGTCGAAGAGCTGGTCTTATCAAAGCGCTTACCACAGGTTATGAGTCAATTCTTTTCTTCGGTTTTGCCGAAGAATCTTTCTTTTCTGTAGCTCTGTGTTTCTTCACTTTATGCTTTTCATCTATTTTACGCTCAAATTCTGCTTGGATTTGCTCGAATTATAGCTAGCGGTTAGTGTGTTTGCTGTCGTGTTCCATGTGTTCTGAACAAATTTTTTTTTTTTTTTTTGGTTACAGATATGGAGAAATTCTTTCTGCAGTGTGATCCTGGTGAGTTTCACGCTTGACCTAAATGTTCAATTGAGGCATGCTATGTGAGGGAGTTTGTTAATTTATTTGTCTTGCTGTTGTCGTGTAGTGTAATCTTCTTATGAATGTAGTGAGGCTAGGGAAGCACTGTTGATTCGTTATGCCTAAAGTAGCTGTTTTTAGTAAATTATTATTATTAAGCATGATATGAGCTGAACTGGTTTGATCGTTATGTTTTTATGACGGTTTGTCGTGGTGTTGTCGTGTGTAATCTTGATTGTTTTTTACTTTGGAAAGCAACGTGAATGATAACTTTCCTGATTTGGAAATGATTTGTTCTAGTACTGATGTGATTATTAAGCATGGTGTTAGTAGGTTTGATTGTTTCGTTTTTATGACTGCTTGTCGTGTTGTTGTCGTGTGTAATCTTGATTGTTGCAGAGTCCCGAAAAGCAACGTGAATGATTTGCTTGTATAGTAACTTTTCTGATTTGTGAATGATTTGTTCTATTACAGCTGTGATTATAAATCATGACGACGTGAGCTATGACTGTTTTTCGTGTTGTTGTCGTGTGTATTCTTGATTGTTGTAGAGTCCGGAAAGCAACGTGAATGATTTGTTTATATAGTAATTGTCCTTTAATGGAGTCGAGACTTTTATGGTTGACACGTGTTAGTGTGTTCATTATCCTTTTATTATTTGTGGTGGATTCAGGTTAGGAACATGATGATTATTTCATTGTTAGCATCTCGTGAACTGGTGTAACGAATATTTTCTAGACTAGTTTACAGTTGTGTTGTTTATTCTTTAAGTTTGATCTAACGGATCTTTTTGCACATTAGCTTTCTTTAGTTTAGTTAGGTTTTCTTCCTGAATCCCGATTCTGACAATCCTTCTTCTATAATACATGCTGGACGACTGCATTTTGTATTCTTACTGTACCCACCATAATGACTTGAAGCTACTCAATGTAAATAGCTGTTTTGAGTTCTTAAGCACAAAGGACCTCATTAAATTTAGGGCATCTGCATAAATATGTATCAGATTATGTACAATGGTAGAAAAAAAAATCTGATACTTCTCTAGATCAGCACCTACATTCCAAACTTTACCATCTGATCACTAGATCTCAATATCAAATGGATGGGAGACAACCTAAAAGCCGAAGTAGACAGGAAGGGCTGGAGAGTTTGAGGATAAAGTATATATTAGATTTTTAGGACTGGAGAGTTTAGGATTTGAAGAATGACTTGTCTTCCAATGAAACTCTTATACTTGTCTCCCATTTCGCTAGGCGTATTATAACCTCTTGCAATAAATCCCTCATTGCACTTTGGATTATAGCCTAGTGTGCTTGTATACTATAAAGCATCTATTTCGGGTTTTCTCACTTTGATGCATCTTTTTTTAACTTTGTTTTGCATTCCTTCTATGAGCTGAAATGAGATCCATCTTCTTGTTCAATCTGCTAGAACTTGCCTGCTATCATTATATGTAGAAGATTTGCCTGTTGCTCGTTTATTTTCTTGGCCCAATAATTGGCCGTACATTGGAGTGAGTCTCTGAAGATTGTTAATCCTGTTACATGTTAAAATTAACGTCATTCCCTGAAAGTTGAAGTAATAAGCTGAAGGATTTTCTTTGTTTGCTCTTACATTTTCAAAATTGCTTGTCCTTATTTTATTGATATCTTGTAGAGAAGGAGAATCTGTGCCTGTATGGCCTTCCTGACGAAACATGGGCGGTTAGCTTGCCTGTGGAGGAAGTTCCTCCGGAACTGCCTGAGCCAGCTCTTGGAATCAACTTTGCAAGAGATGGGATGGTTGAAAAGGATTGGCTATCTCTTGTTGCAGTTCACAGTGACTCGTGGCTGCTTTCTGTTGCATTCTACTTTGGAGCACGTTTCGGATTTGGCAAGAATGATAGGTAAATATTATCACAAAAAGCAGTCACTCTGTTTACTTAAAGACTAGCTTTCCATTAGGCTAGACTTGTGCAAATTAGTTTGGTGTCTACAACTTTTGTGCGGCCTGCTTATTCTAAATTAATATATTGCACCACTGCACAGTCTGCACTGATGTCCCTACATTTTCCACTTCTTCAGTCTTTGTCTATTTTATTACTATATCAAGAAAATATCTAGCTAACTTTGACCTAAAAGTGCTATTGTACTTCAGCAAAAATATTGGTGCTCATAAGTCTGACATTTTAATAGAGTGCTATATAGCTTTGTATGCTATCTCATTATGTTTCTTGAATGCATAGGCTTCTTCAACTTGTGTTTGATTCCTGTATACTGCGGGATAACTGCTTTCAGTTCATGTCGCATGTTATTAATTGTATACATATGATCGTTCTCTTGGTTTGGTTTCGTAATTTTGTGGAAGACACATGCTTGCTTCGTTTAATTAACATGGCCCTTACTTGGCAGTGTTCTCCAACTAGATTTTTATCTATCTGAGGGCCAATAGTTTTTATAGGTTTTCAATTATGTTCTGCAAATGGGAAAAGAAGCTGGGACATAATAAAATAGACTCTTTCTTTTCACTAGGTATCTTTGATAACTTATGTTTTAAAATTTATGCGGCAACTTTTAATTTTGCTCTGTTCTTATATTTTGTTGGATACTGGTACGTGCAGGAAGAAGCTTTTCCAGCTGATTAACGAGCTCCCGACCATATTTGAAGTTGTACATGGAGCTGCTGCTAGGCCAGTGAATGAATACTCTGTTCAAACCAATGGCAGCAAGAACAAAGTGAGTGGGAGAATGGTAAGTGCCAATTTTGAAGATATTTTATCGCATTCTTTCTTTATATGCTTACACTGCTCGTCATTTTATTGGTAATCTGTACTTGATACCCTTGAGTTTCAGCTTAGTTGAATCCATGAAATGCTAGCGGTCTGTAACTGCATAGGATAATTTTATGGTAACACTCCCTAAAGGTGGAACTTGTATTCTATAGAACAGTGGTGGCATACCTGTTGTCAGCATAGAGTTGAGTGGTGTATATTCTAATCATTGTTTTATCCTATTTTATTCCTCTCAGCACCCCCGACAGCAGGAGTCCAAGGCAATTAAGGGGGCTGCTCCACCCAAGGAAGATGATGAAAGTGGTGAAGAAGAGCTGGATGAAGAAGAGCAAGGAGCCACGTGTGGATCTTGTGGTGGAATGTATGAGAACGATGAGTTCTGGATCTGCTGTGATATTTGTGAAAGGTGGTTCCATGGCAAGTGCGTGAAGATAACACCTGCAAAGGCTGAACATATCAAGCAGTACAAATGCCCTACTTGCTCTAGCAACAAGAGGGTTAGGATTTGATCAACTCTTCCGGAGATCATTGGAGTAATGGAAGTGTAGAACTTGTAGTCTTAACATGTCTAAAGTTTGGGTCTCTAGCTTATGTTATTATGTTACATAACTTATTAGACTGCTCATGGGATCTCTGTTTATGGAACTTGTGTGCATTCCTGTTCCCAGGATGTACTTCTAAACTGCAACTTTTTAGGACTGTGAAAATGTTGTGCCTTTTATTTTAGAGTGAGATTTTGGAAAATCGTTTTCCTGTTTACTTTATTTTATCTTTGCCCTCAGTCTTAGATTTTACTAGTATAATTGTACTCTCCGTTGCGCTCCTTGATCTCCAGAATATAAATGAATATTAACAATTTTGTCCGGTAACATCACCTTGATTCTGTCCGATAACGTAGTCTTGAATCTTTATTCATTATTGGCTTTATGCCTTTACAACTATCATTTTCAAAAGGAACGCATAATTCCTGGAATCCCCAGGTTCAAGGTCAAAACGCTGTTCTGAAGTTTTAATGTTGATTATTTGTGGATTTTGCAAGCATTTAGAACAGATACACCCCCTGCTTGAGGATTCGATGGTATTTCTTCAATCAATATTTTCGGAACCTTTTTACTCTCATCGAATCAAACAAAACTGAAATCCACATCTCGTAATTTTTTAACTTATAAAGATTTTGTAATACAAAGTGTGCTATGTTTTATCAGAGATATCTATGAGATATCAGAAGAGCAAAACTGGAATGAACTAGTTATATAATATCACTAATGGTTTAGAACTCAGCAGGTTTTGTTATAACATATCCACATGTACATATATCATCAAGAACGGATGGAGAGTAAAGACTTAGATACAACATCAAATCAGGCAGCAAGCTTTTTCATAGTTATGCTGCAGCATCAATGGAAACTTGTGAAGTACTATAACATAATGTAAAATATCTATAGGAACACTAATCTTAATATCCTTTAGATCACTACCTTGCAGTCTAAATTCTCCATCCTTCTAGATACTGCACGCTTTCCGAAACATGAAATCCCCTTCCTTGTACGTGCCCGCGTAGAGATGTCTAGTTTAGCCTGGTTTGTAGTATAAATATGTTAAATTATACGGTTACTGAATGAACTCTGTGTATTGAGAAGTAAACGAGACAAGCCTTCACCTTCATGTGAGTTCTGGTGCCCCTCCAGCATAACAAGCCAGTACAACCGCCCCGTCCTGATCCAGATTCATACCCCCTGCAGAAGAAGCACAATGTAGATCAAAACTTGACAGTTCATGTATTTTGGAACTTGTTTTAATGCAGAATCAAGAATTCTGTGCATACTGTTGAATGGGAGTACAGATACAACTTGAAACTTTGAGATTGGAAACTTACGTATTATTTTTGCTGGGATTCCTGGCCAAGTTTGGATTACGCGACAAGCATGGAGAGGCGGGGATATGATCAGTCCTATTTGTTAGTTTATGCTTCTGTGATGCTGTTCCATCTTCTATGTTCAGAGCTGTCATGTCAGCTTTTGATTTTTTTCCCTGATGCTGCGCCAACATGTTCCGACAGATTGTTGGAATCTCATTCCGTTTAGAGGTACTCGTGTTAGTATTTCCGTAAGCGGAGGTCAAAGGTTCGATTTCAGGACTTTTGCTTCCCCTTGATACCTTTGACGGCTCCTCACCAGTTTCAGAACCGCGTGATAATATGTTCAAGCATGGTGATCTGCTTTCCAGGTTTGTCACAGTATTATTATCTGTTGAAATTCGACTCACAGGATCTGGTAGCAGATTGACTTGAACTTGAACATCCACGTTCCGATGTAGTACCACTTCAAAAGAGTTTGTGATGTTGGTAAGAAAGGCTTCTGCTTGGCGTTTAGTATTGTCGTCCCTAAACGCAATATGAGCAACGAATCTGCCTGCAGCGATGCAATAGAAATTATCAGATCAGCTCGTCGTTTGCATATGAATCAGAATATGACCAGTTGGAAAAAGAAGATAATAATCGTCAGTACCTTTTGTTTCAGATAGCAATACAAGCTTCCCATGGGATTGAAGGAGCAGTTGCAGTGTCTTGGAACGGCACTTCTCAATGCATTTCAGCCAGATATCTTGCAAGGCCCTTGAGTTACTTCTGTATGGGTCAGAAATGAAATCTTCCACTTTAGTAGTTGAGACCTGATTTAATTTGCTGTTCGAATGGCCAAAGTCCATCGCAGAGGATGTGGGAGAAGGAGAACCTGCCATTTCAGCTGCCAACCAAGCCTTGCTTCTTTGGCCTGGAACCATAGATTCTCTTGGCCTACTTGCATGGTCCTCAGTTGCCTTAAAACTCACACGGTGATGGGCTTCGGAGGAATTTTGATATGGCGAATTCAAAGAGCCTAACTGTAATAAAATCGCCATGAACCACGCAGATGGTTGACTTGAAACTCTCAGGTGCTTTTCTGCCTCTGAGATGACCGTCATTGCATTCCTTAATTTGTCCTTTTCGCTTTCAGAGACTGAGGTGTTCGACAGCAGATCACACGTGAAAGTTAAGAAGTTTACAAATAGGAACAGTCGAACAGAAAATGAACCAGAAAGAAAGAGTAACTTACGACTTCTCCCTCCAAAAATGCAACGACTATTCCCTGGATCAATAAGGCTCAACATCTGAGATGTCAGGACTCTTGGATCTATGCCTGATCCCAACAGTTCTCGAGCTTTTATCACCGTCTCATTAGCATTTGATGACATGGCTAGATCCAGAAGCTCCAGTAATTTATCGTCAGAAACAGCCCCCATCTAGAACAAGGATAGTCTGTTAGATCTCCAATATCAATAGTACTAATGAACTTAGATAAGTTGAGTATCGACTTACAAGATCGTTTACCAAGGACGCGGTTATTCTTTTCCCGAACAAACTCAATTGGTCTAACATAGTCTCTGCATTTCGCAACGAACCATCTGCATTTGAAGCAATCAACTCTAATGCATCTGATTCGGCATCTAAGTTCTCTTCACCAGCAATCTTCCTTAGCTTAGCAACAATATTCGGGATGTTAATTTTGTCGAAAACCTTCTTCTGACAGCTAGACAGGATAGCATGAGGTACACTGTCAGCATCAGTCGTTATGAATACGAAAACAAGACCTGGAGGGAGCGATTTCTCTACAAGTTGGAGAAGCATCAGCCATGCCTTTGAGGGCAACAAGTGGCAGTCATCCACAACAATAGTTTTGTAACCATGATGATCATATGGATGAGCCACCAAGAAGTTCCTTAAAACACTACTTATATTGCAAATTCCTTTCTTATTAGAGCCATCAATTTCTATAAGATATTTACTCTTTTCAGAAACAAAATTCACACATTCCTTGCACATTGCGCAGGGCTTACTCTCTTTGGCTGCAAGGCAATTTAAAGCAGCAGCATATATTCTCGCGGTTGAGGATTTCCCGGTTCCCCGGGGACCATGGAAAAGATAAAAGGGAGAAATTTTTCCTTTTGAAATTGCACTTAGAAGAGATTGAACAACTGTACTCTGACCTATCACTTCATCAAAAAACGCCGGTCTATGTTTTTCGCTCAGGCTTCCAACACCTCCATCTTGATCATGTAACTCATCCAAATTGGCCTCCTCGTCACTGTTGTTAAGCAGAGGAACATGACTTTGAGGCATGGTCCGAGACGTCAGTTTCTTGTTGGAACTTGATGACAGCCCATGATGTCTTCTGCAATATGCCGTCTGAGTTCCGTATAATTGCTTCCTCAGAGTATCAGAAACTGATGGAGAAAAACAGCTGGCAGATGCCAATTTAGACTTCAGCTCTGACGCTTTCGGCCAATTATAACAAGGGATTCCACAGCCCTGGCTGACAGGAAAATCCAACTGATCATCATCCACCGCATCTGCTTCATCAAACGAATTGCTACTGAAATTCCTCGTCCTGTACTCCTTGTTTGACCTTTTCCACAACGCCTCAATACTGTACGAATCAGAATCATCAACTCTACCACCCCTCAACTTCATTTGCGAACGAGTCCAATTCCTATTCTTGATCTCAGAAATCAACGAAGATACCACAGACCCCCTCAAACTCTCCGAATCACAATAATCCTCAGTGTCATCAGCAGACTCATCAACCAAACTATCCAGCTTTTCACGCCCTATACGCAAACCATCCGCTTCAGTTCTGTTCCATCTACTCAACAGTATCTTCTTTTGCTCATGTTCCTTCAAACTGCCATTACTACGATAATTACTCTTCGACTTCCTAATACCACCACGCCTAATCTCACTAACCTTCCCACCATTTCTCGCATCATTACTCCAACAATCCAACAACGACGAGCCTTCATCCGTCATACTATCCTCCTCCTCCTCCACACCACGTTCATCAACATGCCTAATAGCCCCACTCTCAGATTCCCTACTCCTCCAATTACACAAAAACACCCTCTTCTCCTTATCCTTCAAATTACCCTTCACATTACCCTTATCATAACCACCACTACACTTTCCATTATGACTATAACTACCACTTTTACTCTCTAACTGAAAAGGCACCTGCAAAAACTGCTGAGATGGAGAAGCAGAAGGAGTAACAACAACATTACCATCAAGTCCCCCATTCCTCTGAAAACTATCATAGTGAATCTTGGTAAGTGTCCGTGCCGAATAAAGCGGTGAACGGCACGTAGACGAGGTACCAGGATCCCTCAAAACTCTGGTGGCTTTCAGTATCTGACTCAACTCTTTCTTCAAATGCAGGTTGCTCGGATCAATCCCACCACTACCTCTCATTGTATTCTAGTTAAAGTTTCACAGCAAAACATCAAACACAACAGAGGCAGAAATTTCCATTGCACATTTTGTTGAAAGACTCTGTTTTTTGATAAAAATAAGATATGGGTTTTTTTGCATTAATTGAATGTATGTATGTGAGCTAAAGATTGGTAGAATGAGAATGATATGGTTCGTCTATGGTATAATGGAAGCCATTAATGAGAGGTGAGCTGGAATTTCAGAACGTAGATAGCTTCTACAAATGCAAGGCCGTGCAATTGCGGTGCTTAGTTGAGAAACAGGGCAACTTTTAAATCACAGGAACAAATCCATTAATGGATAATATTCTGTTTTGAGTTTTGACCCCTCAATTTTAACAATTTTACTATCTAGCCTATAAACTTTATAAGGTTGCGAGTTCCGACTTACCCCAATAAAGATTCGTGCAAATGTCCCAAAAATGGCAAGTGATGATTTACCCAGAGTGTCAACATGTTTGCATTTTGAATCAAAACTGAAAGTTTAAGATGCAGATCACATCTCTATAAAATTTTGATGTTGTTTGTGAATAATTATTCGAGAACATATTGTAATCATGTAAAATTTTGAAATGCATTTTATAGAAATGGCCAAATTTAGTGCAAGTGTCTTTTACCTTGAATGTTTTTTCTTATTGGAAGAAAAGATGTGTTAGATATTTTCTTCCATTCTTGTTTTTTCTACATGTTTGCACTCTAAATAACCATTTTATATCGAATCTTTTTGCTAATACACTTGCCTTCTATGTTCCCATCCAACTATTAAAGAAAACAGATCTGAATTCAAAGTTTTACTAGTATTGAAGTGTATGACCACAAGTTGTCATATTAGAGGTGAATAATATCATAGCAATTATATATACCCCAACTTAAAGTGGCTAGGAAATTATTTGTGTAATAAACTTAGCTAGTTTATACACATATAATTGTTTTGTGCCGCTCTAGCTAGTTAGTTAAGTTAATGGTTTGTACTAGTAGAGCCCCAAACGAGTGCAATGCATCTTCCACGGAGGAATTTTGAGCCATTACTCCTTACCTGGTGTGATATTACATAGGGCTATAATAATTTCTAGCACCAACATTAAAGATTACTTAATGAATCAACCAAATAAATACACGTTCAAGATTTTCAAATTAGGTGCCGTAAAAACGGAACTTATGAACTTATATTGCCCCGTACGCTCTCGAAGGGTAACAATCGTGGATTCCCAACGTAATCTAATAAAAAAGTAAAAAGGTTGTTAGTAACCTAAGATAGGACTTATGAGCTTGGTTTACGTGTTTCAGAGATTATTAAATTGAATCATCATCCTCTTAAAAAGGATTTATTAATTAAAAGGAGAGAGTTATCCAACTTATATGTTGTTTGCATGATCCTCTCACAGATAACGTGTGATCTTTCAAATTTCAAATAAGCCCCCTCGCGAGTATGCCACGGTTAGTTGACTCTATTCGTGAAATTATAATCATCTTTGGGCAAGCCGGAATTATCATCGACTTGAACTCGCTTTAATATTATATTAAACTGAGATATACCCATCTCTCCTTAACAAGTCCATTTAAGAGGATGATTGTCTAATTTAATATGTTCTTTACGCGATCCGATCACAATCAATGTGAGATATTCTAATAGAGATTCATGTGTTTCTGTGTTTATGTTTGTAATGTTTGTTATGCAATATTTTCTCTAATAAAACTACCACTTAGAAATGGTGTGAATCATGCTTTGTATGTATTAGGTGTATAATTGAGGCAAGATGAGTATAGAACATAAGTTTATTTTGGGGACGCGCGTAATATCCAAGATAAGGTTTTAAGAGCTTGCGTGGAATAATAACTAGAGGAAACTGGGTATTTAACGTATTGACATGCACGAAACATGGTTTGCTACCTGAAAGTAAAACCGATGTCACATGCTATATGACATAACCCATCAAGGTTCAAGGATCCTTCTTCTACTGCACTACATACATTGCATCCTCATCACCATCGTGCATTTCAAATCGGTGCAAAAGTCACTGGCTGCTACGAGACACACACAAAATATTCAAGGGCTAGATACTTTATGCTCACCAAGCTGTGGCTCGGGTTGAAGAAACTTTTAGAAGGCTTGAAGCTTTACAATAAATATTTGTGTTCGTAAATTTTCAGATGAGTCTAATTTATACATTTATATTCTAGTTTCTTTTACAAACAAGTTGTTAAGCTAATAAATGATTGATAAGTTAGTTGTAACTATATCCGTTCCAAACTCCATACAATGGGGCATGGGCTGACGCCTACATTTTGAAAAAAGTATACCATTATTAGCAAACGGGCAATATATGTAATTGAATTGTAAATTGAGATTGTTTATTGTTGTATAGACAGTCTTTTTTAATATGGTATATATTTCTATAAGACTGCCAAGAATATCAAATGTATGAAATGAAATTCTGCAGTACATACATAGAAGCGGGAGTACTCAGCTTTACTGCACTTGTTAAATCTTAGACCGGTAACCCTAAATATTACTCCACATATATTACTACTATATAACATCGATAATCAACCTACATAACATGTAAAAAAACAGAGTCCTGCATCTCCAGCCTAATAGCTCTTGGCAAATATAGATGCCAAAAACCTGGCCAAACAAAATAGTCATCTATATACTAACAGAACGATGGGTTTATCTTACTAAGGCCACTCCCAGTGCCAGCCATGCCGCCTGAAATCAGCCATGCTACAAATACAGAGTGCATGTTTCAGCCTACTCTCAGGTATAACATATGAATAAATTCACCAGAACTGCCGCAAGTACAGGGTACATGTTTCAGAATACTGCAAGTCAATTACACAAGTTTTGAGCAACGACAAAGTCAGCTTTCACGATACAAAGTATGATGCGCACAATTTATAACCCAAAAAGAAATTAACACACGATTGTTGCCCGTTCTTACTCAGGCAATGTCCAAGAATTAAAACGCCAAGGCAACACACGTACCATTCTGTTGGATCCATCCAATAGTTTGACGGGAAAATTCAGACCTCATCAATTACATATTCTCCTCAGTGAAGTTAGCAGCAAGATCCCAATAATGACAGACCCCATGATCCGACAAGTACTTACGTGCAGCAGCTTCAGTTCTACACTCCTGGACAAAAAATCTACTGAAGTTCGGTTTAGCCACACTTCCCTGCCAAACAAGCAAGCATTTGTTTACCGGTTTATCCTCATCACCGTCTTCACTCTCAGCCTCATCCTCTTTCTTGACAGCCGCAGTCCAATCAATCCTCTTAAGCATCAACTTCCCATACCTCTTAATAGACTTCGCACCACCTTCAACCACAACCACACTTATGCCTTCTGATATCACAGCACATCCACTAAGCCTATTCTCCTGGGCATTAATATCAACCTTAAATCGGGCCTGTGGGTGAGAGAGATCATTTATCTTGTAAACTGAGACCATAGTTTCAACTGTGTTTGAGTCATCAAACAGTTTCCGCTCTTTCTTTTCACGGCGTTCTGCTGGAGTCAGCTTACGGGCTATATTTCTGTCAATGTGAGCTTGCTCACGTTCAGCTGCAGCACTTCTAATTTCCATTTCGAGCTTGGTGGGATCTTGAGTTGCCTCTGTACCAAGGACTTTCATTAGGTTACTCATTTTCACCTTGGCTTTTGGAGGCTCTAATACACCAAGTCTAATCATCTCCTGCCTGTCTTTCTCCCTTGCCAGTCGACGTTGAGTTCTAAGTTTCTTCTGCTCCTTTTTGGTGAGCTTCAGTGGTTGTGGTGGAGGAGGAGCAGGTTCGGCAGGAGGTTCAATAGGCCTAGGATGCTCAACATATATGGTAATTTTATCCAGCTTCAATAAATCCTCATTCATGGCACCGTCAATTATATCACCATAGCTACCTGATTGAAGAAATGGCACATCCCTGCAGTCAAAGAGACCGCTGTTTAGACTTGGACCACAACTATTAGATAATAATTTTAAATTAAAAGACAGCGAAAAAGAAAGAGAATGGCAGAGTGAATAAAGGGCATGCATCGTATGGCTCGCCTCTTTAGACCAAGATTGAATAATCAGACATCGAGGTTTTTTAAGTTCTAACAGAAGGAAACTTTGGTATCCATCATCTAATGACTCATCTCTTTAGTCCTAGAATAATAATCAGGAATCACGGTTTTCGAGTTCTCTCAGGCCATACCAAGTTCATTTAAAGTTAGAATTAGAACTTCTTACCACCACTCAACGTCTGGAATTGGTTCCACCTTGGGTTTGTCCTTAGTAGTAATCCTCTCCCCAACTTCTATAAGATTTGGGTTTATATCTGGCTCGGCCTTTGCTTTGGCCAACTGTGCCTGCTTTGTCTTCAGCTCTTTGGCCTTTGCTTCTCCAAATTGAGCCTGAAAACATCAACGCAGAAGAATAAGAGCAGGGGCATGCTATATAATATACTAGAACCAATACTACATGTTTCAGGGAAAATACCTTCAACTTGATAATTTCTGCATCTTTTGACCACTTGCCTTCCTCAACAAACTGGAAATTCATCCTCTTAGGCCTCAATAGCTTATTTTTGTCAATCCCCATTCCAGGATCATAGAAGGGATTTTTCTCGGGATCCACTTCAAGTTCAGGTTTGAGAATCTGGAAAGCATCCTTCTTTTGCTTGTTAATGTTGACCTGGGAGAAAACAAAATGTACAGAATAAATAAAACCAAAAAAATATTAACAGCTCAAGAATATTCAAGCACTGCTATAATCATACATAGAATCACATTATACCTTAAGTGTACTTAAGGTGTTCACTTTTGGAACATTCACCAGATTGCCATGCTCGTCAATTTCCCTGCCTAATGCATCCAGGAGAAGAACAGGTGCTTTGGAGGGTTTTGTCTGCATGGCAACATCCACATGCTGCCCTGGAAACATATTTAGTAGGGGGGCAAACTCCGGGTCCTGTCTGAACCCCATCTTGACAGCTAACTCTTGCGCCCTTTTTACAGCTTCAGCTTTCTGTGCCGTGAGCCCTTGGAGATGAGGCAAACCACTTTTTGGCGGAACAACACTAGACATACCAGCAGATGTGCTTGACATGGATGCAGGAGTCCCTTGAGAAACAGGCATTTTGCTCACTCCTGGACTTCCCTCCCGTGTTGGGGCAGCATCTTTACTCGCCTTCATAAGATAGAAACAAAAGGAAAAAAAATGTAAGAAATTTGAAAGCAGCCTAAAACTTACTATCATCTGATTAACATCTTTGTACAATAAAAAGGAGAAAATGTATTGTGATCAAGATGCCATGTTAGCTAAAAGATAACAGGAAGAAAGACTAAAGAAACTTACCGAAGTGATCTTCTTCATCCTTGCAGCAAGCTCCTTCTGCTTCTGTAAGGCTTTCCTGGCTTTTGCTAAAACATCAAGAGACAAGCCCGTACTCTTGCCGGTATCTGGAGCTGTCCCATCTGTACTAGAACTCCCAGGAACCTCATGAGATCTGTTAATATTAACTCCCTTATTTTCATTTGTCTTGGAAATCGAAGATACCTTAGTAGGGGAAGAATTGCCATGAATTACAGAAGTCTCGGCTGTAGTTCTGGATGTACTGATTGGGTCAACTGCATGGCCCTACAAGTTAAACACCACATTTTATTTTCGAGCGGAGAAGACTGAATAATATTTGCCAGATGCTTTAAAATAACAAACATCGGCCATTAAAGGCAACCAAAGTGGCCAAGCAAAAGCAGAGACATCTAATAAAAATGCAAAATAAACACGGGTGACAAAAAACACCCAAGCATTACAGTGACACCCACTAAAGCATGCATAACATTGGTATACACAGAAAGCAACAAGCATGCATAAACATGTTGCAACGACTATCAGGGAAGTTTAAACATTTTCCAACATTCAAACATAGGATGGGTTAATTAACTGTAATTCACAAATCTTCTACGGCATACAATTTAGGGAACAAATTTAATATACCAAAGAAGAAGTGGTCTATCATCTGTACAGGCAGATGAGCAAGATTCTAAAATCATAAACTGGAAAATCATAAAGTAGATGGCATGTTATTCTGTTCAAACTGAATGCATAATACAGATAAGCAAGATTTTGAAATAAACGCCGCCTGAGGATTATTCATATGCATGATCCCTTGATGTTCAACACACACTTCCCTAACATACATAGTCAAGGAAAATATATCTTTCAGTAATACATATGGCTACTAGTAATTATGTTAAGTGGTTCTTTTCAGCTTCTATTTCTTGACTTTTGTAGATTTTTAACATTTGGCTACAAGTATTTCCATGCAGAAGTTGAATAGGGTAAGTGACTGCAGCTACTCAGTTGCAGCCAGGAGCTGAAGAATACAGGTTAGTCAATGGAATAACCAAATAACTGGTTGCAAATAATATGCACAGCTGAACTCTCTCTACTAATTTCCTGAGCCCTCTGATCCAGATTTACAGCTTGTTAGTTATTTCAGCAACTAGTCCAATTCCCTTGCCTACAAATGTAAATTCCCACAATGCGAAAGGCTCACAGTCTGCCTCCCCTCACTATATCCTCCGTCCACATTCATCCTAATCCATATAACAATCCATGAATCTATAAAACCTAGTAATGAGTAATAACAGAAGGTGGATATTCAATACCAGCAATAATAGGAGAAGTTAGTAACTGTGCAAACCTAATTACAGTCTCTCAAGCAGATTCAATACCAATCTCAAGTGTGTATTCTGTATAGCCTGTGTATCAAAATGCATATGAATGAAATTCGATATAATCCAACTCATGTTTCACCCAACGAACATTAATCAATTCACAATCGCATAGCATAAACGAGCAAATAGCAATCAAATCAACACTCACTCACACCGTCACACGACAATAACAAGCAAATAGCACTCAACACTCAATCACATGAAAATAACAAGCAAATAGTAATCGACAGTTCAACACTCAATTACAAGCTAATATCAAGCTAAATTTATGCAAGAGGTAAAAGTAAAACTCACATTGCCAGCTGAACTATTAGTGTCATCACGCTGATGTTTATCCTCAAACCTCCTCCTCTCCTTCCCATTCTCCTCAAACACCCTAGCTCTCTTTTCGCCCCGCTCCTCACTATCCCCTCTATTCTTCCTCTTGCTTCTCTCAACCGAAGGAGGCTCCTCACTCTCCTCTCTCTGCTGCCTTCTCCTAGTCCTCTCCACAGAAGGTGATCTCTCCTCACTCCAGTCCCTCTCCTTCCTCCGCTTCCTCTCGACGGAACGAGACCTCTCGCGGTCGCGGCGAGTGTCCCGATCCTTGCTCCCCTCTCGATGGCGGTGGTGATGGTCATCGGATCTACGACGATCGTCGTCCTGTTTGCGGTGGTGGCGGTGGCTTTTCGATGACTCTCCGTCGCGATGCCTACGGCCAGAATTGTTATCTTCGCCCATGGATAGGGTTTCTATCGGTCCCCCTAATTTTCCACTTTATAACGAGAGACAGATGAAATCGAGCTTTCACGAAGTTCGAAAGAGAAGCTGGAAATAACAACCGCAGTTTAGCAGAGAATCAACACTCCACTGACATAACCGGAGAGAAGCTTCTGCTTCCTCTTGAGCATTCAAGTTTTTGTGTGGAGAGTGGAGAGCAATTGGGATTTAGGTTTGGCAATCGCAGATGTGTAAAATTATTTTATTATTTCGATTATACAACTAATTCAACCGAACAATTTCGGACCCTTTTTTAAATAGTGACTCTTTAAACAATATTTTTAATAATCACAAACTCGAGTTCGAAATCTTACTTAAGTAAACTCAAATTTATTATGACTTGAGTCAACGACCGTTGGTCAGGTGCATAAAATTAATAATATTAGGCAAAACGAGTATATTTTAGCATCAACCTTTCAAAACTAAAAAATGATATCTACAGTTGTAATTGTAAAAACACGCTATAGAATTATCTACATCTGAAACCGGCCCAATTGTTTAGACACGTCTAAGCAAGGTCCAATCACTCGATAAAGGTTTAGGCCCAGTTAATAAATTCATATTTTGATAGACTTCCAATTAGCTAAATCTAGTTAACATAACTGGTTTCATCGACATAATGGTCCCAATCAGTATCTTGGACCAACCCAATAATCATTGAGTACATCCTAACCAAATTACAAGGATCCATCTAATTGGACCAACTCATCTAAGATGTAGCTCAAAATAGCCAACACAAGTCCAATGGGCTAAATGAATGGACCTGGTGGAAACTTAGAGATCGTGGAGGAACCATTTTCTAACTATTCCATGATCTTCCACTACCCCGTGAGTCAGTTAGTAAGACTTGGATGTGAGGTAGAATCCTTCTCCAACTAGATCCGACAAATAAGGGATTGATGGAGATCAACTCGTTAGAAGATGCTACAACTATCTCTATACAAGGAGGAGGAGATAAACCCTAGAGAGACATCTGATATCTAGCAACTACACGTACTAGAAGAACCCTAGCAACTAAGCTCTCTCTGTAACCGTCTCCTCCATACTTGAGTTCTAAACACCATCTCTTCCATATTCTCCATCATCACATCCTCTAATCACCATCACCGCATCTTCTAACGTCCATCCGACCTCACCTAGTCCGTTTAACCATCCGTCTAGCCGACCGATCGTCTAACTGACTCCTCCTAGCTGTCAAGAGAGCTACACCATCTCAATCAGGATAAGTACTCCCTTCCTTTATTTACAGTTTTTTCCATCTTCCAGACTCACTAGCTTGAGTGTCGGAGTCCTCTCGGTCGGCACCACATCGGTGTTCCCTTTGGATCTTACGTTCCATCATTTTCTTTCGTGTTGTATTGCAGGTCGATGGTGCCCCTCAAATCAAAACCCTAATTTTCAACTGTAGATTCTGAGCGTCTACAACAATTGTATTCGATTATGCTAGTTATTAGACCACCAACATTTGTGACGAGCCTGTGACACGTAATCGGCTGGTGACGAGATTTTGTCGTATTGGTAACGCGTCATAGTACCGTCATGAAATTTAAAATAAAATTACTTTTTATTTTTTTAAAAATATATTTGATATATTATAAGAGTGTCTGAAATTTGAAATTAATAAAATTGTATTTTTAGAAGTCGTTTTATAATTTTAAGTTTAATTACGAGAAAAAAATGAGTTTGATATGAGATGATTCAACATAGTCAAGATGAATCTCTATTTGTAGATCCTGAGAATGCGAGTATGTTGGTAATGTTTATTTATTTTTTACATTTCTATTTTTCGAGTTATTTGCGTTTGAAATTAGACAAACTAAAAAGAAGCGGAAAAAAATAGAAATACAAGGAGTTCACAAGTGGCAGCAGCATGTTGCCTAATCTGATCCCCCGTCATTCGAAACTGAATGATGCGCCCGCTGTCCAATCTGATCCCCCGTCATTCAAAACTGAATGACACGTCAGATGTTCATGACGAGCTGCGATGCAGCTTGTCTTAGTAGAAATTAATGTGTAAATACGATTCATTATTTACTTCAAAGTCATGTCATATAAGTGATAAAAGATACAATAATTGCATAAGCGAACATTTTTACTATAAACATTCAATATTATCGTAAGTATATTTTTATAGTATCATTTTATGAAATATCGTATTAAATCATAATTTATTGATTAAATTAGAATGTCTTAATAGAATTAGATCTTAATTATCTAATTAATCTTGTACTTAGATATGGAATCTTAGTCGTTCATATTGACTTTACATTAGACGGTTCATACACTCCTCAAGCTCCAACCGGGCGTTTTTCATAGGAACCTAGTCTCATTTGGAGAAATAAGTTTGATTTTCTTTGTGAATCTGTGTTTGTATTTCGAATTTGGAACGATTCATCGCATCCTTAGCAAGAAAGAATTAAGAGACTGATTGAGATAGAATTTGAATGGTCTTTTTCAATTGAAATTGGATTTTTTGTGTATAAAAAGTTCGATTTGAGTGGGAAGATGACCGATCCAGCAATATGATAAACAATCATTCCACTTGATGCAACCCAGAGTACAACATCTCTTATAGCCCTGAAATCAAAGCACAGTGGTGTACATATAAAAGGTACTTCCCGCCTCTCTAACTCGTATAAGAATAATAGTCACTACAAGAAAGAAGGAGAATTGCGACGCTATATAGCGACGAATCGCTAAGAAATAGCGACGGATAAATCCGTCGCTAAATCCTGCAACGGATAAAATTATCCGTCGCTATTTAGCGACGGATAATTTTATCCTTCGCCATTTTATCAGGTTTTTTTTAAAAAAAATAAAAGATAATTCTTTTGGCGACGGATAGTTGTAACCGTCGCAAGATTTAGCGACGAATAAAACTATCCGTCGCTAAATAGCGACGGATGTTGTATCCGTCGCTAAAGTATCAGTTTATTATTCCCAACGGGCAGATCCCCAATTTATTTTCATTTCCCCAATTCATTTCACTCCTCCTCTCCTCCTTCTCGTTTTCTCCTCCTCCGTTCGACCGAGCCCCGCCGCCACCGCCGACAGTCGCCCGTTGCCGCGTCGAACCACCCGCCGCTGCCGCCCGTTTTTCGTTTTTATTATCATCTCTCAAATTGCAAGGTATGTTCTTAATTTCTCTCAAATTGGAAGATTAGGTTTCTTTGAATTGGTTAATTATTGAGCTTATTTTATAAGTGTATATGTAATTGGGATAATGATTGAGATTAGGTGTTTTTGAATTTGTTAATTGTTGTGCTTAGTTTATAAGTGTATATGTAATTGGGATAATCATTGAGATTTGGTGTTTTTGAATTTGTTAATTGTTGAGCTTAGTTTATAAGTGTATATGTAATTGGGATAATCATTGGGATAAATTAGTTTACATTTTATTCGTGGAATGTGTATAAATCGATATTGGTGCTTAAAATATAACAGTAACATAAAGCAGA
>JAYMSP010001003.1:0-37723 GCA_036897095.1 Plantago elongata | reverse complement strand
CTTCAGCTCTGCTTCGGCAATGGCAGCTGAAGTTGTGAAAGGGGAAAGCGAGCTCTTCTTCGATTTGGTTCCGATTGACATCATAAGGGGTCAATTTGATAGAGCCTAGGACGCTGATGTGCTGAAGATGATTTACTAGGCAACATGGAGTGAGGATTTTGTTGTATAAGAAGGAAAACATCAGTTTTAGTATGATTTTGAATTTCCAATGTAAGGAAAATTGTGTTTATGTTTAATTTAATTTAATGTAATTAATTATTATTAATTCTAATTTAGCATTTTTTTTTAATTTTTCAATTATTGAATTTCTCATCATATCCACGTCCCTGATGAAGTGTTTAATCAATCTGAAATGTCGCGCCAAGTCAGCCAACGGACTGTGTTTTTATCGTCCAATCAGCGGAAAAAAATGCCACCTAGGACCAGTTCACCGCTAATTCGGCGAATTACGGCCAAAAATCCCAATTCGTCGAAGTTGTGGACTGAAAATCACAAGTGGTGCAAAGTGGTCACTGCGCGTGCAGAAAAGCCATAGTTTTGGACCAAATGTGCCTTTCTCCCTGCCTCTTTCTACCGTTAACATGCTTTCATCACATGTTATGTGGTCAGTGGCCCCGGAGTCGATAATCCAAGGTATTAAGAGATTTTGACCTGCCATGTTCGTAAATTTTGAACTCGAGATGGAATGATCATCTTCAATCTTCAGAATTTTGAGGAGGCTACTGTACTGCTCTTGTGACAAGGTTGGAATTGGGCTTTTCACACTATTGACTTGAGTTGATTTTGGCTCACTATAAGAATTTCCATGGTGGATTTATCATGGAAGGATTTCCATGTATTCACGGTTTTGTATGAATGAGCAGACTTTCCTGCACACTCCAGCTCTTTTATTCTGGTGCAAATCTTTGACGCATCCATGTCGACAAAACGTATGCTATGGCTATGGTTACACTTCCTATTCCCTCATCGAAAACTAGAATATATAGAGTACATAGGCTTGGTGCCCAAGAAAAATAATACTCCTGAGTCCTGCCTAACTTACAGTTGTAGTAGAAAGGAAACTATTACACTTGGTAGTATCAAGAATCTTGGAGTATCTCGATGATTATTGAATAAGATGACATCAATCTCAACATGCTTCAGCTCCAGCTAACAAGTCGAAGGTTCGATTGATCTTTACCGTTATAAAAAAATAAATCGTCCACCGAAATGAAATGAATTTGGAAAGGGAGAAAAAGAAAACTAGCCCATTTTAGTCTTAGCGGGCCGTGTTAAACTATTGCACAAAGTCACAAACGAATCAATTTGACGGTAGCAGCCCATTACCCTCTCTTGAATAGTTAAACCGTAACCTGCAATTCTGCCACTACCAATTCTGAAAACAATGAACAGTACAGTACTATCTCCCCATCCTTACTTGTATTTGGATCCTATCATATCATATCATGGATCAATATCTCCACCAAATTTTTTAATTCAGATAAAAATTCATTACATTAAAATGTTATATTATATGATATACTATCTAAACTGTAATATTATATTAACTCATATTGAATTGTCTTTTATGATATTTCTTGCCAAAAACAATCTTTGACTAGAATTTACCTCTTTACTTTACAATTCCATACGGAATTTCATATATTTGAGTTATATATTTTTAATATAAATATAACATTTTCAATTTAGACAAACATCGCATTCTTGTAGGCCAACGTATTTAACATAAAATGCTACACGTCCTCTTTATTCTCAAATTTAATTTATATTTTATTCTTCGTGTGAACTGTAATGTACATTTTTGTTGAGGCGGGTGAAGTATTATACGTACAAGTTTACGACTTTATCCGATTGATTATAATTAAATTAAGCTTGCAATTCGATCGACATGCAAATCCGTACGGTATCTTTTATGTGGTTTGCATGTGGTGCATAAAAGAGCATAATTTTGTATTTTGTATAGTTTTACGCGTATAAGATGAAATAATAGTACTGATTTTTCAAAAATCAGTACAAGGTTCAATTCCTGGTGAAGGCAGAAGGTGGTTTAGAATTTATAAAGTAGTTGTAATCTTTGCCGTTTCAAAAAAAAATTACTGATTTTTCAAAAGAATACGTTATTCGATGTAAAATACATTGATTGATGTTTTAAATAAACTCCCTGATGATATTTAAATAATACAAGTGATATTTGATTTATTTCTCATTTTTCATTGGTATTCCTATTTATGCGACTAATTCAGTTGAGCATTGTCGGACCCCATTTTAGGGGACAACTCTTCCAGCGGTATTTTTTACCATTTACAAGGCTTGAACTCAAAACCTTACTTAATTCACTCATGTATCTTACCACTTTAGTCAATAACCGTTGATCAAGTGACATTTGATTGAATATAAAATATAACACCTGACTTCTTGTCAGATAACTATATTGGAATTATGAATTATTCATATTTAAACATCTCCGATCTTCCTTACATTAAACATTAATTATTTTGTGCTGATTTAATATTTTAAGCATTCACAACTTTATTGTAAAAACTAAGAACACATGACTTAATGAAAACCTTTATGCATGTTGTATAAAAGATGTGATATTTCTTTCTTGGTTTGAAAATATTAATTAACCGTACTCCAAATATCAATATTTCGATTACTAAATATGTTTGATATGTTTATTGTAGATACTCTCAAATAAACGTTATAATGTCTCCGGAAAAGAATATCTTCCGTGATTGTATTGATGAATACAAATGGGTATAAATATAAACTACACTACTATAATGAGAATATAAATTCTATCTCAGCTCAAACTAGACTAGAATTATGCTAACTAACTCTAACTAAACTAGAATTATTTACACATAATCTATCACACCCTGCAGTCGAAACGTCTGACGGACGAACGCTGAGACGGAGCGAAAATCTTCAAACAAAATTCGAGGTAGGCCTTTAGTGAAAATATCCGCAATCTGATATCTTGATGGAACATGTAATAGACGAACATCTCCACGAGCAACATGTTCTCGAACAAAATGTATATCCATCTCGATATGTTTGGTACGTTGATGTTGAACTGGATTTCTTGAGAGGTAAATCACACTCACATTATCACAATATACCAAAGTAGCCTTCAAGACATGACAATGTAATTCCAGAAGCAGAGTATCACAGTGTTACGAATGTAGTTGTCGAAGATAGACTAGGATTATGCTAACTAACTCTAACTAGACTAGAATTGTTTACCCATAATTTATCACTCTCAACTCAAATATAATCGAACTAAATCTTGTGAAAAAATTGATTATCACATGACGTATTTGATACAATATAGTATATTCCACCAATTCACCAAGTAAAGGATGAGTATTACATCAAAGCAAGTATAGTTAACAAAATTGGAGCACAATTGCTCAATATTTCTCGCTAGCTATACCTATCATAATATATATGACCAATTATAATCCCAGTTATAATGATCATAATTAGCATTTGTAATTAGCACATGAAAAATACGTGCATTTTTATTATTCTAAGCTAGTCACACACATAATTTTAAACTAATTAGTTATTATACGTACTTCAATACTTCATATGAAAGTAATAATAATCAGACCCACATGGCACCAGCCCTTATGAGCATAGGCTGCAATGCTCTCTGAAGATGAAGTGCCATAATCTCATTTGCTCCTCCTATAAACTCACCACCAATAAACACTGCGGGAACCGCCGGGTCGCACCCTAGTACTTTCGACAGCGCCTGCTCGATTTCCTTGCTTCTGTTGATCTCGTCTAGCTCGTATACAGTTGGGTTAACACCGAAATCGTTGAAGAGAGACTTGATGGTGTGGCTCATGCAGCATTTGGTCTTGCTGAAGATCACCAATGGCTTTTGTGCTACCATTTTGTTCACTCTATCCATTTTTCTGAGTATTGAGTTTGGATGAAATTAATTTATGAGAGGCTTTGTGATAAAATGGTGTAGTTACGTTTTTAAATGTTGCAAGAATTGTTGTAAGAATTTGAAATGTTATGATTGGTTGTAACGAAGCAGTATGGTTGTTGGCTGAGGAAAATAGTGACTGAGTAGGGGTATTTATAGATGCAAATCTGAGAGGAGGTATATTTAAGGAAGGTGTTTATATATATGGTTTCTATCTTCCAAATTTTTTTAGAAGAATAATAATACTTAATCAGTCACGAATAAGTTCACATATATGAATTTTTCAAACTAATCACCTTATTTTGATGGGTATATATTCATCACATATATTTATTATAATTGATCGTATTGACTTATTCGACATCTCAAAAAAGAACTACGTTATTTCATCTGATCGATTTAAATGGACTTATATCTCGTCAAAAGACTTATTAAGCAAGACATAAAACTTACACGAGTACGTTTTCCTTAATGTGATTATGCACACAATCCCTTATCAACTTTACAGTCATAAATTATACTACATGGTATGGATTTTTGAAAAATAAGATGCTTGGTTATAAGCAAATCGACATTAGTGAAGGAGTAATTAATTACTTAGTTAAGGTAATAAAGTATGATGAATCTATGATTAGTATGAAAGTGATGGATTGGGAAATAGTTGAAAATTTACGATGACGATTCTCAGCATACAGAAATTAAATCTGAGTAGTGTCCTTTTGGTACGGCAACTTGTTATAACAAGTGACTATTGAAATATTATCATAATATATCGATCTGAATATCTCATCTTATAATTCAGATTGTATAGATTTGATATCTAGGGGAATGTCGGCTACATATTATTTTAACAACTTAACTCATTCTTTCCCTTTTCTTCGTTATATTCTGTCCCAATTTATACCATTATATTCTTCTTCTTCTTCTCTAATATTTCCCTTTTCTCAATTTCTCGATATTAATTGTTTACTGAGGCAGATGTATTTTCTATGATCAGAACTCGTGCATCGTGGTTGTATATGCCATTTGATGCTAAAATCGATCGATCCGTGAACTTTCTTATAATAAGGTACCTTCTCCTTTTGCCCCCACTTCAACCACGAAACACAACCCAATTATTAGGACGTTTCAATTTCAACCAATATACTAAGGGTACGAGACAACTTTATCGTTTAAAAAAAAAAACAGAAAAACTAACGTCAAGTAGATCGAATTAGTTCGGAAAAACTAGCACAAATCAAATTAGTATCAAGTAAATCGAACTAGTGTCATGCAGATCGAATTAGCAATAGGCAGGTTGAATTAAGCAACAAATGAATCGAACTAACGATACTCAAGTCGGGCTAGCACCAAACGAGGACAGTTCGTGTCTTCCAGCTTTGAGAACCGACCTACAAGATATTGACCCGTCTGGGTTTATCAACCGAAGTATCAAAGAAAGAAGGATAGTCAGACACAGACGTATACAACAAGTCCGAACCTGGTCTCGTAGTGAACCACTTTCCCTAGAATCCGGACCAAGTGTAAGATAGGACATGAATCTAGGATTTAGGGGATTCGGTTTCCCGAATCAACTCTATAACTACTCGCATTTTATTCCTCTTCAAGGTAAGCTATCTACTACTATTCACAATATTTACTCCACCTAGAGCTCTGATGCTCGATATTTCACTACCCTGGCAAGCCGGTCAAAATGAGGTCTACTCCTTGTTTTTTCTAGCTTTACATGTACGAATTGGAGCTAAGGCACACTTTCCCAGATGATTTTTACAATCAACAATTATAAACTATTTACAAGTTTACTTGCATATAATGTTTATATCCTGTAAACAATTTTGATATCGAGATGCCCATACATTTGACATGGAGTTACTGTGTGCCCAATATTTTGAAGTTCTAGTAAAATTTGTCCATCAGTTTTGGTTTCAATTCTCTATGACTTTAAATATGAGTTTAAAAGAAAATTGAATAAAGTACGAATTTTTTTTTTTTTTTGTCAAAACGTAAGAAAAGAGCAAAGATAGTAAATGAGTAATGCAAAGTCAAAACTAAGACATTCTAATAATACAACAAGCTGAAATTGGACTTGAGGGAATATTATTTTACGATACAATGTCATGTAGCATAGTAGCGCCTTACAATTTTAAATCAAATAAAAGAGTTTAAGGGAATTGAAAATGCTATTTATACTGACAAGATGCACCTTTCGTTTCGGGAATTCACCTACGAAAACTCTAAAGTTAAGCGTGCTTGCTCTGGAGCAATCATATGTGGGTGACCAACTGGAAAGTTTCTTGATTCGCACACGTATGAGAAGAAAATATGTGGGATATGATTTGTATTGGTACAATGGAGTCAACGTCTTACTCTGAGAGCTGTAAATAGATAATTACACCTGTTTGTAGGGTCGGGACTCGCCCGGTCGTTATATAAGTAATGAAATGAATGGCCAAAATATCCCCAAATATTTCCATGCACACGTACTAATTAGGGAATTTAATTTGTGGTCCAAAATCAAAGAAACCTTTATAAATTATATCGTCATTCAAGTCGAGAGGCATCTAGTGACATGTAGAAATTAGAATAAGGAACTTTGGATATATCCATTTGGGACCCCTTCCTTTTTCCCTTCTCATAAAAACAACCCAATATTCTTTTTTTCATCAACAAAAAGTCACTGGCAATTGGTACAGAATTTTATTTTATTCTCTATGTAATAATTTTATTTCTTTTACATTTATTTTTCACCCTTAATTAGGGGTTGACTAGAACCTTCACACTTAGTAAACTTTCAACTAGCTACAGGCCGCCCACCTTCAAAAGAATTCTCCGTCCATTATATATAGAACACTCTAAATTTATGAATATTAATTCAAGAAAATAAAATTCAGTCTGGTATAGTATGACCTAATTGTAATCAAGTGCGTTGAATTTACAACACTGCTAATTTAAGAACTCAGAAGTCATAAATGGTGGGATGGAATATTACAAATTGACACAGCTTTGTGATGATATATATTGTTTGGGGAAAAACATTTTTTTTTGAAATCTCTTTTCTTTTTTAAATCTCCATGCGTATCCACAATGTCCGTGCATGGTGGCCAACATATCCATGGTCACTATATATACTCACACCAATCACTACCATTATTATTTTTAATTTTATATGCAAGCTAAGGAAGAGTTTAATAATTATACTTTTTATTAATTGAATGAGAAATTTATAAGATACATGTAAATCTTGATTTGATCGAAATCATGATAATGCTTGTTCGATCTTTGGTGATATGTGGAGATCATCGCCTTTATTCCCTGTATCTTGCCATCTAGGCATCCAGTATAGGGTGAAAATTCAATTGTGTTTGTGTAAGATTCATGTAATACTTACTGTAAATTAATTAAAATTTTAAAAATTTTGTTTTTTTATAAATTGTACTCTCTCCGTTCCAACAAATTTTATATATTTGTCATTTTTAGTCGTTCCACCAAATTTATACATTATTAAAAACATAAGTTACCCCACCATTAACAAATAATAATCAATCTCAACTTTACACAAAAATTATATATTTTGTCACTAAAAATATACTTTTCTCCACCTTCTTCATATTTTATTATTACATTAACTTTTCACATAAAATTACGCGTCAACTCTAATGTATGAAGTTTAATGAGACGGAGAGAATTTACCATTGTATGATTTTTCTTTTTTTTTAAACAATAAAGATTGCAACTACTCGTCATTACATTATTCACTCATATACATATATAATACTTTACTTCTAAACCACCTTATTGTATACTAATTATGTAACTGAATATTTTTATGTAAAACTCTTAGAATTTTCTAATTAATTAATACTTTTGTTCAAACTATATATGTCATTTACAATTTTACTTAATAATCCGTATTCGTTAGTACTCGTAATATAAATATGGCTCCATTAACATATGTCTATACTAAGTAGGAGTATATGTATATACAAAGTATATCATTATCCTAGTCCAGGCAAAGGGGGATATAATGTGATTTGTAATTCTCAGCAGTTTATGTTTCAGCTTCATCGAACAGTGTTTTCTTTAATTGGATTTTTTGTTTAAGTTGTAGTTTCATTTTGTATTGGGTAGTTTGTTTACTGTTGTCTCTTAATTTCTTCGTCTTGTACATAAATTTTTATAAATCCTCGTAATTCTTTTTATCAATAAATAGAAGGAAAAAATAATATCATTATCCACACTCGTAAGCATGGAGTTTGATTTATTTATGATGGAATATAGAAACATGATATCACCAAAGCATATATATATACATATATATATATATATAGTGTATATATAAATGGAAACGACAAGAGGGTTGAAAAAACAGTACAAGTATAAAAAAATTGGTGGAGAATCACAACAGTGGAAAGGTGGTAAGGTAAGCTTGCTTTTCGTCACCAGTTGGATTGTGCGCATCTCGTATCGCTCCTTCGTCATCACATAAAGCTATATCGATCGATCGATGTTTATCATTTCTGTCGTGTATATCGATTGTGACCTGCAAGAAAAACTTTATATTCCTAACTTTTCAAGATAAACATTCGTTTCCCCAATTCTTTTTAAAACATATATATTACTCCATCCGTTCCACTAGATGTGAAACAATTTATCATTTTAAACGTCCCACAAAAATAAAATAATTTTTCATTCTCAAACTCATTTTTAACAACATACTATATATTTTTCTTAAAAACCGTACATTTGAGATATGTTTCATTTCAAATGAGATGGATGGGTGATAGATTATGTAAATAATTAGGATTAGTATAATTATATAATCTAGCTAAATTCGAAGTAGAATTAGATTAGAATTAGTTTTCTAACTTTAGAATACTTAGTTAGATTTTTGTATAAATACTCTTGTATACTCTTGATTATAATTTACATAAAGTATTTTTTCATGGTATCACATTAGGTTGTGTATCTCTTCGGCTGTCATTTCTAACCAAATACCGCTTTTATATTTTCCGCACCGACCTCACGTCACAAATTAGTTACTTCCATCGATTGATCCGTTTTCTGTCACCGATCGAAGTTCCTTCCCGTGACTACTACTCATCGATTAGCTCCCTGCTCCGCTGATCGCTTGCTGCTCGCTCTTCCGCACCTGCAGCTCATCGCCGACTCGCTACCAGCTTCTTCGATCAACTTCGATATTTTTTTGTTATTATTGACGTCTCATCATGTCTGATTCAACCAAGAAATCGACTTTTCCCCCGGCTCTCCCGCCTCCAATATCCGGAACACCATGTCCGTTACTTTGGAGATGGAAAACTCTCAATACGGTACTTGGGCGGAACTTTTCCAAATTCACACTCGTGCTCATCGAGTTCTTCACCATATTATCCCACCTCCTAAAGGTGAAGAAGAACCGGAACCCACAACCAAGGAAGAAAAGCGTGAATGGTCCATCATTGATGCTACCATCCTTCAATGGATCTATTCGACTATTTCGAATGATTTGTTGAACACCATTATTGAACCTGGAGCAACGACTATGGAAGCTTGAAATCGCTTAAAGGATATCTTTCATGATCATCAAAACTCACGGGCTGTAACTCTTGAACATGAATTCACATCTACGCATCTCGAAGACTTTTCCAACCGCTCGATTTATTGTCAACATCTTAAAAGTATTGCGGATCAATTAAAGAATGTTGGTGCTCCTGTTACCAATAGTCGATTGGTTCTTCAGCTCGTCTCTGGTCTAACAGAGGCATATAAAAGCGTTGGTACTCAAATCCGTCATGCTAAGACGCTCCCTAGTTTCTCCGAAGCCCACTCTTCCTTATGTCTTGAGGAGAGGGATTTGGGTGCTATGGCGTCAAAATTCTTCCAGCTCGGTTATGGTGTCTACAGTTCTGGATTCTTCGGATAATTCAACGGTTGGACGTGGTCATCCAAACAACCGCAACAAAAAGAAGAGAGACATGGAAAATCAACGTGCCAATGGCACGGGTCGCGACAACAATGGTGTCGCAGGACAGCCCATGCAACAACAGCCGTACGCTGTTCCGCACCCGACGCACACTGCTCCGGCACCTGTCGAACACTGGCAGTGGCAATGGGTGCCCTCGGCACCTCCGCCGTGTCCCATTCCCACCGCTGGCTGGACGCGACCCCAACAGCAGTCTGTAGCCGACAAGTCTATACGGTTGCCCCTCCTTCGTACATACCAACGGATGTCGCTTCGGCTATGCATGCGATAACCTTGCAACCTTAGGATCCAAATTGGTACATGGATTCCGACGCCTCGCCTCACATGACATCCAACAACGATACGCTCTCGTCTTATTGTAATTTGAGTAATCGTCCTAATAATATTGTCGGTAATGACCAATATATTCCAATTCAGGCAATGGAAATACGAAGTTAGCCCCCCATCATCCTCCTTTATCCTTAGATAATGTTTTGCATGCTCCTAAACTCGTAAAAAATCTTATCTATGTGCGCAAGTTTATGAGTGACAATTCTATGTCTGTTGAGTTTGATCCTTATGGGTTTTCTGTGAAGGATTTTCAGACGGGGAGGGCAATCATGAGATGTGATAGTCATGGGGATCTTTATCCGCTTACTTCTATTAATCTTTCCGTTCGTGCACCCTTGGCGTTTTTGGCTTCTACACCCGCAATTTGGCATGCTCGTTTAGGTCATCCATGCCAAGCTATTTTAGAGTCTACTAGGTTAGATACACACGTGCACCCTTGGCGTTGGCTTCTACACCCGCAATTTGGCATGCTCGTTTAGGTCATCCATGCCAAGCTATTTTAGAGTCTACTAGGTTAGATACACACAATGATCGGAATAAAACTAGTACATCAAGTATCTGTCATTCTTGTATACTTGGTAAACAAGTTAAATTACCTTTTGAAAAATCTGTGTCTTGTTCTAGTGCAGAGGCTGAGTATCGAGGAGTTGAAATGTTGTTTCCGTGTCATGCTGGATTCGAAACTTGTTGCTTGAATTACATTGTCCCATAGTGAAAGCAACCCTTGTTTATTGCGACAATATCAATGCGATATATCTATCAGGTAATTTCATGCCCAACGAACGAAGGATATTGAGATGGGATATACATTTTGTTCGTGAACAAGTAGCACGTGGAAATGTTAGGATTCTCCATGTTCCTTCTCGCTACCAGATTGCAAATATCTTCACAAAGGGACTTCCGAGAGTCCTATTTAAAGATTTTAGATCCAGTCTAAGTGTTCGACCTCCTTCTGTTTTGATTATGTAAATAGACGAGGATTAGTATTATTGTATAATATAGCTAAATTAGAAGTAGAATTAGGTTAGAATTAGTTATCTAAATCTAGAATACTTAGTTAGATTTTTATATAAATACTTTTGTATACTTTTAATTATAATTTACAGAAAATATTGTTTCAGGGTGTACCAAATAATACGTAATATAGAATTAACTTTACTAACACACCAAGATATAAAAAAAAAAAAAAAAGAAAAAAAGAAAAAGGTCGATACGTCCCTTTGTATTTTTAAATGTCTTGGACTGGTCTGTAAGATTTACTTGGTGTAGAGGATAATCAGGGTCGTCCACAATTTCTTGCCAAGTCCTACCGATTTACTTTTTAAGGTTCGAATGATTTAGTTTTCCACTATGATGACCGTCGTGAAAGGAGATCGTCATTATTTTTTAATTTTAATTTTAATTTTTTTATGTATAGTTATATTAATGTGAATATTGAAAATTTTGAACGAAAAAATCATTTTTATTAAAAATACGAATAGAATAGTGTAATAGTACAAAATACGAATGTATACGAACAAAGGGTGAAATTTAATGTATAAGAAGTATATCTTCACTAGTCTTGTATTTTAGATCTCGAAAAAATATAATCGACGGTATAAATTTTAAATTTTGTTAATTTCAAAATAAGTAAATATATTAAAAAAATAAATAAATAAGGGGTTGGATCCCACATGGGACCATCTCAAAATAAAAACTCGATCGATTACGGAGCAACCGATTGAGGTTTGGAGCTACGGCTGCCCACAGTGGACAAATAGATCGTGTTGGAGGCCACGATCAATTTCTACGAATGCCCAATAATCTTAACACACTTTGAATTCTTTTTACCGGAAGTGATCTTACCTTGTATTTCATTGAGCATATGTGATATGTATAACCTCTCACCTTTAAGTAAATATAAGGAAATATGTCTATGTTATTAACAATATGTATTTTCTATATACATATATTTACAATTTTTTAAAATAATTTTAATGATTAATATAAATATTTTAGTTGATAATGTCCGTGATTATTGATGTGAGTTACATTTTTAATATAAAGACACAATGCATATTAAAAATGTCATATGCATGGTAATACAAAGAAGTGACCTTTTACCGAATATTTTTGGGGTGTGTTCGTTCTCTTCAACTGAATGAAACTGAATCGAACTAAAGTAAAATATATATTATAACTAAATAGAATTTAACTAAACTGAAGTAATTTTAAATTAAATAGAATCGAAAATTACTAATTACTATATTAAAATCCTTATTAATTTTTAAAGATTTCAATATTTTGTAGTCAATATTGTTCGTAGCATTAGGCCAAATGCCCCCCAAACATCCGAAAGGGCATTTGAAATGACCTCAAACTTAAGGTTTTGTGATGTACGTTGTACTTGAACGAATATTTCTGTTGCTCTATATTCTCATGCTATATCGATAAATTATTCCGACATACCAATAAATCATTTCGTAAAAACTCTAAAGTCAAAAAGAGTCACATTTGATTATTTGAAGAAGTTTACCAGAATGCGAACATAAGAGGAAAAAGTGTACTCCAGCTTAAACGGGTAAACAAATGCGACCCAGAATTTAATTAGGGAATAGAACAACTTCATTCTGATTCTCACAAACAATTCCCATTACAAGTAAGTTTTCTGTTCAAGAGTTAAAAGCAGATTGTTTTAGATGAAATTTTTAGTGTGTTAACCGAGTTTTTATTAAGGTATAATTGTTAAATAATATTTAAATTTTAATTTTAATCGAACTTATAAGGTTCAGGAGTTAATTACTCCACTAATGGCTTTCGCGTTTGTTTGGATAATTCTACAAGATTCGGTCCGACTTTGTCCAATCGTCAAATCGTAAACCGTGGTATATCAGTGTTTAAGAATTCCTTGCACACTTTGCAAACGGGACACTATCTTAGAATCAGGCACACATCATGTACGTTATTGCAAACTGTACAGAAGATGCTTGTGAAACTCATATCGACTACAACTAATTAAGTAACCGAGTAAAGGCTTATTCCAATCTTCCAATCCATTTGGGTTAGTATGACTATTAAGATAAGGTTCAATAATGTAAAGATACATGAAGAAGAAGTGCAGATGAAATGAAACGGAAATGAAGAAGAAGAAGCTGAAATAAAGAAGCACGCAGCTCAAATAAAGAAGAAGCTGGAAACGTTATTTCAACTATTACGTTTTCTGTATTAGTTAATGAACGATTTGTACCTTATGCTTAAAGTGTGGTACAACAATTAGTTACTAAGCAGTTAGTTAGGTTGTTAGTTAGTCTTTATAAACAGCTAAAGACTCAATTCGAGGATTGGCAAACGGCCTCAACTGATGGAATGCGAGGGAGCATATGGATGTTGTGGAACGATCATGAAATTGAAGTCGACATTATTCAGGTTGATGACCAAGCCATACATGCGGTTATTAATCGTAGAGACCAGTTGAGCTGGATCGTGACGGGTACCTATGCCTAACCACGAGTTGCGAATCTTCACCAATCTGGAAAGTTTTGCGGCGGGTAATAATCTCCCTTGGTTGATGACAGGTGACTATAATGAAATTCGATTCACTCATGAGAAGATGGGAGGGAACATTGCGTCCTATAGACGTTGCCAAGCCTTTAATGATTGAATTGAACGATGTGGACTATTAGATTTGGGGTATAATGGACCTAAGTTCACCTGGGATAACATAAGAGGGGGTAATGTGAATATACATGAGAGAATTGATCGAGCTCTAGCTAATGAGTCGTGGTGTGATCCTTTCCCTAACCATGTGGTGCTTCTTCTTCCACGAACCCATTCCGACCACCACCCCATACTTACGGACTGCTTAGGTATCAGAGCTAGCAAAGTTACTCGGCCATTCCGGTTCGAAAAGGCGTGGCTTTTACACGCAGACTGTCAACATTTAATTGGGGGTATCTGGGAACAGGAACGCAACATTCTGTGAGCAAAATTTGGCAATATAGTACATAAGAAGAGAAAGCTACGAAGTCGTCTTGAGGGGATCCAAAGAGCCTTGGGGCAGCATCGAAGTTAATTCTTGTTGAGTTTTGGAAAAGATCTGATCCGGGAATATAACTTACTGCTTAAACTGGAGGGATATTCTGGTTCCAGAAATCTCGTGTTAAATGGATCAAGGAAGGTGATTCGAATACCATGTTCTTTCACCACTCTACAATCTCCTAACGCCGAAGTAATCATATATTGTCTCTCCAAATTGACGAAGTGTGGATTGATGATAGCAAACTTTAAAAGAACATGGCAGGAACTATTTCATGTCAATCTTTGCGCCTACCTTTCGATCCAGAAGAGGAGCTCGAAGTCTTGAGACCTCGGGTTTACAAGTCAAACTGACTGTTGGTGAACATGATTATTGGCTCTCATTCCGGATTTTGAAGAAGTTAAAAGGACGGTCTGGGCTACGCATCCAACGAGTCTGTGAGGCATTTCTTTGCTTAATTTTAATCTCTCTAAGCCAGGTAAAATATCTGAATTCCGGCCAATTTTTAATGTAATGTGCTCTACAAGTTTATTACCAAGTGCATTACACTTAGACTCCGGAGTATTATGCCAAATCGGATCTCTCTCACCCAATCGAGTTTCATTAGTGGTCGAAGACTCAGGATAACATCTTGGTTATGCAAGAGATTTTGCACTCCTTACAGGGCAAGAAGAAGAATAAGGTGGGTTGTATGATAATGAAACTCGACCTTGAGAAAGCATACGCTAGTGTTAGCTGGACTTTTCTGGAAGAAACACTGGTTGCATTTAACTTCCCACGAAATGTTATATCTCTCGTCATGTTTTGTGTTAAGAATGCCCGGTCCCAGATTCTCTATAACGGAGAACCATTGAAACTGTTTCATCACACTTGTGGCATTCGACAAGGGGATCCACTGTCCCCGTATCTCTTCATTTTGTGTATGGAAAGATTATCTTATTTGATAAATGAGAAGGTTAACAGAAAGAAGTGGAAACTGGTGAAACCATGTCACAATGGGCAGCCTTCTCTCATTTATTCTTCGCCGACGACATGATACTCATGAGTCATGTGTATACTCGCAATGCGCGTGTAGTGAAGGCCGTTATCACTACCTTTGGGGAAAATCTGGACTCCATTTGAAACTCGCAAAGTCGAAGGTATTTTTCTCTAATTCAGGTGAGGCAGCCGTCAAGAGGTCTATTGTTAGCATACTGGATTTTGACCAGACTTTACACTTGAGTAAGTATCTTGGGGTGTCTCTCCGACACGGTCGTCAATCAAGAGCATATGTGGGGCTGCTCATTGATAAAGTAATGGCTTGATGTGCCGGTTGGAAGAAAAACTTCTTATCAACGGCGGGGCAAGCAACACTTATGCAGTTAGTGACTTCGACCGTCCCTATCAATGATATGCAATCGGGCTTGCTAGCTGAACACTTGTGTGATCGATTAGACAAACTGAATCGTAACTTCCTGTGGTTGAATGATGTCAGCATACAGAAGACACATCTTGTAGTTTGGCGAAGGTGGTCAAGTCTAAACCCGAAGGGGGGCTGGGAATTCAAGAAGCACGGCTCAATAATATAACAATGCTCACAAAAGTTGTTTGGAAAACTGCTAGACAAGAGAACATGATTTGGATGGAGTTGATTAATGCCAAATACCTTAAAGGTCTGTTTTACATTATGCCAAGTGTGCTCAGGAACTCAATACTTGTTTCCGTTGGAGGATTGGTAACGGAGAATCGATCAGATTTTTCCTCGACATTTGTTACAAGGACAAAGGTATGTACACGGTAATTCCCATAGTCGACATAAGGGACATTGATGTCCGCCTTAGCCAGTTACTCTCCATTGATGGTACGTGGGATTTCTCCACTCTCCACTCTACCATTCCGCCGGTTGTGGTACATGAATTGGAAGGGACCGGAATTTGACTGAACAATGAGCAGGATATACTACTATAGAATGAGACGGCCTCAGGATTATTCACTTGTCAGTCAGCCTATAAATATCTACAGAAATAGGCCACCCTGATTGCCCCGAACTCACACACCGAGCTAACTGGAGCTTGATGTGGAAGAGCAAATTGCCAAACAAATTTAAGCACTTCTTATGGCTTGCTACTCAGAATAAACTTATGACGAATGAACTACACTTTCGGAGGAAAATGGCGGTTGCACCCTTCTGTGATGTATGTATGAGGAGACGGAGAGTGTGCTCCACATCTTCCGGAGCTGCCCAATGGCCAAGGGTTTGTGTCAGGAGCTTCTTTCCCCGTATTATTTTGCGAGACTCGAAGCAATACATGATATATGTTGGTTCGAGGAAAATCTCAAATGTGAATTCATAACGGCCTTGCAGCTGGATGTTTGCTAGGCTGCCATCTTCATTGCCACAAGTTGGACAATTTGGAAGTCCCGTAACTCGAGAATATTCAAGGGGCGGGCGGATAGCAAACTACGAATGATGTTTTCTGATTAATTAAGTAGCTAAGCTGCGACTTACAATCCAAGATTGACCTTACTAAATTTCGAAGACAGTTCAAGTGTAACAAGCCTCCAGCCTCTTGGGCCAAGTTGAACGTGTATGGTAGTTGCAAAACCTTGGAGAATATGGGTGCGATGGGTTGTGTTCTCCGTGATGATCAGGGAGTTTGGGGCTTTGCTTGTCGGCTACAATCCCCAATTGTGAGCTAGAAAGCATGGTGAAAGGCTTAGACTTGGCTTGGGAAAGACGAACTCAGTGTCTCACAGTGAAAACCGATTCAGAAGAAGTATTTAATTGGGTGACTGAACTTGATGCCCCACCCGACGAGTACATGGATCTTGTGAACATATGCAAGGAGTTAATTCATAAGCCTTGGAATATAGAATTGAAGAAAATTGATAGAAAGACGAATTTTTGTGGCGATCATATTGCTTTGTTAGGATATAATTTAGATGGGAACGGGAACTTTTGGCTTTCCTCCCCTATATCTGTAATCTCAATTTTGGGCTCAGACATCGGCTCTCAGTCTACTACATCATTGCTTACCAAAATAAAAAATAAAAAACTCAACTTTGTGCATGACAACTATGTGATACCTTCATTTCATGTAACTATCTGATAACTATCCACGTACGTAATGAACTATAAGATATATACCGAAATTCCTTGAACGAGAAAAAGATAGAAAGCAATTTTGCAAATAAAATTTAGTGCAGGGAGAATAAAATATATAAGGAGAGGATAATATTACATCATATCATTGACTAGCTAAATATATACTAGCTACAATATGCAAATATATACAACTAAATCAAAATATACTCAACCTTTTGTGGATATGAATATAAATTTTAAGATTATAAACCATATATGTAACTATTATAATTTATAAAAGATGATTTCCTTTTTTATTTAAATATGAATAGATAGGATAAAGGTTTGATAAAGGATAATCAAGTAGACGTTTTCTATCGAAAATATGAGAAATCAAAATTAATATCATAAACATATAATTCGAAATTTGAAATCGAGAGAGAAGTGTTGGAGTATTAATATATATATAACTAGATTTCTCACCTTTACAAGTTAGAGTTTTTAGATAAGATGAAATTCTATGATGGTATCAAACTATCAAAGCCTTAGGTTCACGCACCTTAATTCAAATTTCCACGAAGATAATATCCGTTCAATATATATTAAATTTCCATTCAAATGGCCTCCTCAAAGAGGTTGAAATCGACCATGAATGTGGAGGAGTGTTGGAGTATTAATATATATAGATGAATATTTTTTTTATGTACCAGATCGAACTTTTAGACAAGTTTGAAATTTTATTAGAAAGTATATAAAGTATGTCTGAGACAAGACTAATAAATAATAATGGTAAGCACGGAAGGGAAGTTGCCAAGATAATGACCAAATGGCAAATGGAGAGTGGACAGACGTGCATTTATGCGAGTTGAAATGGACGTATCTTTGCATGCTTTTAATTTGTATACGTGATAGATGGAAATATTATTATTCTTGCATGTTAGTGGCTCGATCGATCGATCGCCAAAAATCTTGTTTGGGATCAAAATGATTCCTTTGGTTAAAGATATAGCATGAAAAATACGTTGTCCTACCGGGTATATATGGTACAGGTACATACATTGCATCCATACCTAGCTCAGATCATGGAATCATGTAACACGGTATTTTACTTTTTTTGCGTACGTGTTCAACTTAAATAAGAAAAAGAAAGGAATAAGTCAAAACAAAATTCAACCCCGACCAACTCGCTACTGTAACAAGATTGACTAATTTAATAATCGTTCTACAAGAATAAATAAATTAACTTATCTAATATGTTTGATGTGTACGTAGTACGTATCATTCTTTCTTGTCTAAAAAAAGTACTCTCCATCTCGAATAAACAATAAAATGGTTAAGATATGTGGTTTGTTTGATAAATTAAATGGGGTTAAAAAAATCCAAACATATGGATCATGAGTGTTCCATTATACTAAAATTCAAGTCATTAAATGAGATAAGAAAAACAAAAGTTTAATTAAGTTTGACAGCAGGTTAGGCCACACGCTACCGATGAATTGTCCAGATTGGATTGCAGCCCGTTTATATAGGGGTAGGGAGCCCTGTTAGCTACAATCCGGTAGAGAGTTTTGAACTACCGGGAGGTCGCGAATTCTCCTTTTATGAATGGCTATCCCGGAATATTTGTAAAATATATATATAAATATATATGATAGATGAAGTTAATCTCATGAACACATTTTGTAAGTTTGTTAAATCGACTATTACACCATCTTCAACAGTGCAACTCGCTATAACTCGTCATGTTAGTATTTCACTCACTATAATTTACTCTGCAACTCTACAAAATTTCTATTCCAACAGTAAAACTCAAAATCTATTTTATTTTAACATTTCTTTTCAACTTCATTAATTATTTCATTTTCTTTTCTAATTTTAGTTTAAACTTTATTCTTAAATTAATTTTAAATGTTGTTAATTAATTATATAAAATTACACTAACTTTTTTTATAACGCTTGAAATTGAAAATGTTGTTAATTAATTAAAAAAATTACAACGCTTGAAATTGAAAATTAAAGCAATGAAAGTACGACATTTAAATTCTAATTATCATACCCGAGAACTTCACACGCTTCCTTATAACTTTAATTTTAAATAATTCACATTTTAAATATTATAAGTAATGATGTACCCTATTTGATTTGAATATTATTATTATACTTGATATATATTCAACTGAAATAAAATTATAAATTTAAAATGAAATTTAAAAACTAAATAAATAAACAAAAGCTAAAGGAAAAAGATAGAAATGAAAGAAGAAGTGAAGAAAAAAGACGGTGGAAATGAAATGAAATGAAATGAAAAGTGAAAGAAGAAGACAAAGAAAGAAAAGAGCACGGTAAACGAGAAGAAAGAAAAGAAACCAAAAAATATAAAAATATAAAACAAAGCAACAAATCGCTAGCTTCACCCCAGAAGCCCAGCGCTGGGGTGCAGCGTGCAACGCTGCTGGCGCCCCAGCACGCTGAAGCTCAGCAACGCTCTAATCAGTCGGGGACGCTGTTCGAGACGGTCTTAAAATATTCTTTACTCATTAATTTGATAGAGTAGTTTCATTCAGGGTCAATGACTATTGTAAAGGTACATCACCAACACAACACATTGAGTAAAAGCCATGAAGAAGAAGCAGCCAAGTTGATTTAAAGAATAGAAGAAAACGTGGTCTATTAGCATTACGTTATTCATTAAATAAACACACGAGTTGTACTATATGCATAATTAAAGAATAGTACAGTGATTATAGTAATTAGTTGAGCTTATTTAAACAGCTCATTTCCTTATTCCTTGATTTATCGAATTCTTCTGTAATTCAACTTCTTCATTTTATGAAAATTTGGTTATACATTCCAGATTCTGGGAGTTTACATGGTATCAGTTAAGCCAGCGGTTACAATTACGATGTGTTCTTTGTGAGATTGATTTCCGTTGCGATTATTGTTATTTTCTAAAGATTTCTTCATCGATCACTCATGGAAGATAACGGTAACGATTTTCGACGAGTGGTGTTTCCGATGAGCGCAATCGTGTTCATCCATTGGAGATTAGAATTGATTTTCCGTCTGCTCCGTATTTTTTGCACTCATCAGATCAGACTGGAATTGCCATTTTTCTTGCCAACCGATTTTAATGGCATTGGATGGTAAAAACAAGACAGGTTTCGTCGATGGTACGATTTATACACCTGATGCAACCACTCCATTGTTGTATGCTGCTTGGAAAAGAGCTAATGTCTATTCATGTTCTCCTGATATTTGTTCTTCACACTTGCGTATTACTTCTGCTAGAGATTTATGGATTGAATTGCAGTGTAGATTTACTCATAGTGTTGGTCCTCGAGTGTTTCATTTACATAAATCTTTGAGTTCAATTCGTCAAGGTGCAAATATTGTTTATGTATACTATGTTCAGTTTAAGAAACTTTGGGATGAATTTGTTGCATTAAGACCGGTTAGTACTTGCACTTCTGATGGAAGTGATGCAGTTATTACTACTCAGCATGAAGATGGAGTGGTAAAATTTCTTGTGGGATTGCATGATTCTTATGCTAATATTCGTAGCCAAATCTTGATGCAAGTTCCTATACCAAGTTTGGTAAAGATTTACTCTATACTGTTGCAAGAAGAAGGACAAAGAGGTCTTAGTTATTATGATAATGTGCAATTCAGCCAAGATTATATGGCTATGTTGAGTAGGCAAACTGGTGAGAATGCACCTGAGAATGTTGCTTGTTTAGTGAAGAATGCATATTTTAAAGGTCAGAACAAGGATAAAGATAAGCCCAAGTGTTCACATTGTGGTGCTATTAGGCATACTGTAAAGACTTGCTATCACGTCATAGATTATCCACCTGGAGGTTATCCACCTGGATGGCAGAGAAATAAAGGCAATTGAAGGAGGTTTGTTAATCATCAGCAACATGGAAGTCATCATGATCATGTTGCAGTTGTTGATGATGCTAGTTGCTCTCAAACCATTTATGATCATATGTCACCAGACTTGTACACTCAATTCATGGAGTTTGCTAGATTTCAAGCACAACAACATATGATAGAACAACAACAACAACATCCTTCTAGTCATGTACATAAGGTGGCGATTGCAGTCTCTGAAGTTCCTTCTACTTCAGGCACATGTATTACTAAATATGCATTGTCTTCTAGTGTTCTAGCAGGTCAGAGTAATATATGGATACTTGATACATGAGCTACAATCACATGATTTGTGATTGTAGTTATTATACTGGTAATATTATTGATGTTGATATTAACATTAATCTTCCTACAGGTGATAGTATTAATGCAGTTTAAAGTGGAGAAGTCAAAATCTCCAGTACTTTAACTTTGCATAATGTTCTCTTTGTGCCTAGATTCACTTTCAATTTAGTATATGCTCCTCACTTGACTCACTTTGAAAATTTGAGTTTTCATTTTTATAAACATCATTGTGACTTGCAGGACATAACAACAAGAAAGGTGATTGGATTTAGTGCTTTTACTTATGGTCTATACCACTTATCAAGGAACATTATCCAGATCACACACATTCAATCTGTTGTTAATTCTGTCAAGAGTAATAAAGATGATGTTTTCAAACTGTGTCATATGAGATTAGGCCATTCTTCTGTATCTAGAATTGTAGACATACCAGAGTTTTTAGCAAAACAATGTAATGCAGAATTTGTTTGTGATATTTGTCATTTCTGTAAACAAAAGAAACTCAGTTTTAATGAGAATAACAAAGTTTCTGCAAATGCTTTTGATTTAATTCATGTTGATATCTAGGGGCCATTTTATACTCCCTCTTATTCTGGTAAAAGATTTTTCTTGACTATTGTTGATGATCATTCTAGATGCACATAGCTCTATCTCATGACACATAAATCAGAGGTTAAAGATATATGAATCACTTTTATAATATGGTTTTAACTCAATTTGACAGCAAAATTAAATGTGTGAGATCAGATAATGGACTTGAATTTAACTTGATAAATTTTTATGCTTCTCTTGGTATTATTCATTAGAGGTCTTGTGTTGAGACACCTCAACAAAATGACAGGGTTGAGAGAAAACATCAACACCTTTTACAGGTTGCTAGAGCTCTCTTATTTCAACCACATTTGGCCCTCAAGTTTTGGTCTGAGTGTGTTCTTAAAGCCTGTTTTATTATCAACAGACTATCCACTGATGTTTTGCCAGTCTGTGTTTTGCATCTACATTACATGTTAACAAGTCCAAGTTTAATGGAAGGGCTATCAAGTGTGTTTTTATTGGGTATCCCTTAGGATATAAAGGTTACAAATTATTAAATGTGGACACTAAACATGTTTTTATATCTAGACATGTTCAGTTTATTGAACATGAATTTTCATTTCAGAATGTTCCATCTGGTAAAAATTATTTCACACCTATTTTTACTCCTCTATCTGTTAATGACACTATTGTGAATGATGATAATATTGCTTCACATTCTGATATTCATTTCACTGCATAAACTAATGTAGTTTCTGAAATATCTGGTGTTCATTACCTGGATAATGCTTAGATTGAAGAAGTTAGTACAATGCAAGAGGATACAAACAATTAGTGGTGTACATAAAAAATAATTGCCCGCTCCACCTGCCAAACCGCCCGCCAACGCTGGTTAGAATTTTTGTCAAAAACCACCCGCGGATTACAAATTTGTAACCCGCCATTGAACGGGTGGGTGGCGGGTTGGTAGTTGACCACCCGTCAACCCGCCCACCCGCTCGTTGTATATGTTACTAGTATGTATTTTATATTTTATTGTATTAAATTAATAGTAATAGATCTCCATTACTCATTTACTCCTAATTTTATGTAATTAGATTACTTGTATTAAAACTTGAGATCGTGTTATGTTTCTCTTATTGTTGTGGGTAACTATTGAGGACTTAGAGGTTATAAAATATAATGTATTTTTCTTTAACGCGTCATATATGTCATTATTTTGATGCGTTCATAAACCGCCAAACCGCCCGTCAACCGCCCGCTTCTAGTAGTCAACCGACCTGTGATGGTTGGGAGAAAATTCCACCCGCCGCTGTTAATGATTTGACGTACCTGCCATAGGCGGTTTAGTTAAATTTTTGTTAAAAAACGCTCGTACCCGCCTGCGTACACCCCTACAAATGATAATAATGCTGATCCTGATTCTGTGATTTTACAAGATGGTCATACTTCCAGCAATACTGATAATCTGATGAGATCTACTAGGGTGAAAAATGTGTCATCTCACTTGAAGATATATGATTACCAGTTGCCACCATATGTAGATCACACAAGAGCAAACAATGTAGTTGCAGCCAAGTCAGTAATCAGGTATCCTATTAGTAATTTTCTTTGAACTGATAAACTTTCACCTGATTATTTTTGTTTCACTGCTGCTATTACTAGTATCACTGAACCCAAAACTTATAAACAAGCTTCTCAACATCCTGAATGGATTAAAGCAACGTAATCTAAACTTGATGCTTTAGAAAGAACTAAAACATGGGAGTTGGTTAATTTACCTCCAAATAAACATTGTATTGGTTCTAAATTGGTATAAAAGGTTAAGTTCCAGGCATATGGCACCATTGAGAGATATACATCCACACTTGTGGCTAAGGGTTATACACAAGAAAATGGACATGACTACTTAGAGACTTTCTCCCCAGTAGTTAAGTTGACAACAGTCAAATGCATTCTAGCTATTGTTGCAGTGAAAGGATGGAATTTACATCAATTGGATGTTAATACAGCTTTTCTGCATGGTGATCTTGATGAAGAAGTTTATATGACACCACCACTAGGTTACAACAAGGCAGGGACTAAAGTGTGCAAGCTTGTAAAAAGTTTATATGGACTAAAGCAAGCTAGCAGACAATGATTTTCAAATTACAGACTTCTCTTATTGAGTATGGTTATAAGCAATCTTTTGCATATAGCTATTTGTTCATTAAATCTACTAACACATCTTTTACAGCTCTTTTAGTCTATGTAGATGATGTGATTTTAGCAGATGATGATCTTGATGAAATCAAGTCAGTTAAAGCTTTTTTACATCACAATTTTATTATTAAAAACTTGGGAGAATTGAAGTACATGCTGGGAATTGAGGTTACCATAAATGAGCGGGGTATCTCCATTTGGCAGAGGAGATAAACTCTCAAGGACACTGGATATTTAGCATCCAAACCGGTCGATGTTCCATTAGATGCTAAAACAAAACTCATCAAGGATGAGAATGATCTTCTACCAGATCCTCAACCTTACAGAATACTTGTAGGTAGGATGATTTATTTGACAATAACTAGACTTGACTTGTCTTTTGCTTTGCAGAGTTTTAGCCAGTTTATGGGTTGTCCAACACACAAACACATGGAAGCTACACATCATGTCTTGAGGTATCTCAAGCAGTCACTAGGCCAAGGGACCTTCTACTCAAAAGAGAGTTCACTCCATTTGAAAGGCTTCACTGACAGTGATTGGGCAGCCTGCCAAGACACAAGGCGCAACATTTCTAGTTATACTATGTTTTTGGGAGATTCACTAATCTCTTGGAAATTCAAGAAACAAACAACTATCAGCAGATCAAGTACAGAAGTTGATCGAGTACAGAGTTGCAGCTGCAAGAACTTGTGAAATTCAATGGTTAAAATATCTCCTTCAAGATTTATGTATACCTAATACACAGTCTGCTCTACTGTACACTGATAGTATGTTTGCATATCACTTGGCTCACAATCCCGTCCAACATCAAAGAATCAAACACATAGAGATTAATTGCCATGTGATCAGAGACAAAATTATAGATGGCACGATCAAGCTTGTTCATATAGCCAACACAAATCAACTTGCAGACATTTGACAAAGCCTCTTCCAGCTCAGCTATTCAAACATTTTCACTTCAATGTGGGATTGGTGAATATCCACTCTCATCTTGAGGGGACGTGAAGGTACATCACCAACACAACACATTGAGCAAAATCCATGAAGAAGAAGCAGCCAAGTTGATTTAAAGAATAGAAAAAAAACGTGTTCTATTAGCATTACATTTATTTCATTAAATAGAAACATGAGTTGTACCATATGCATAAAGAAATTGATCAGTTAGTGTAATTTGTTGAGCTTATTTAAACAGCTCATCTCCCTCTTCTTTGATTTATTGAATTCTTCTTTAATTAAATTTCTTCATTTTATGAAAGTTTGATTATTCCTTCTAAATTCTGGAAGTTTACGATTACCATATAGTGATAGTTTTTAACTATCTACTTTTATTGATCCCCCGTTTTACTTATACTTCTTCTATTTTTCGAGAAAAATTCAAATTCAGTTAACAAACATTGAATTTGAAACAATACCTTAATTGATCTTGTTTAATTGTTGACTACAATTTAACTTGGAAGTATTTGAGGGGCTGATTGGCAAGCGATTTAAATGCCTGAATAGTGATCGGAATTGCAGTGGGATTGTTAAAATTATGTTTGGTATAGAATTGTAATTGAATAGGGTATTATAGGTTTGTTATATAGGTAGAGAAAAATGTTGATACTGTAGAGTCATTTAAATCTTCGGCATTCAAATGTCATAACAAACACAAAATCTTCAAGTAGCATCTAAATGGGCATTTGAATGCTAATCTAATCAGCCCCTAAGTGAAGTTATACGGAGGGGTATTTGTGTAAACTTAACTTGGTCTTTTGGCTGTATGTGGTTTGCTTTAGCATCGTCATCAAACACAGATGTTCCTTGTCAAATGGTTATGGCTTCCTGGAAGCGAACTCAGATATCACCAATTCACCATATGATATGTGGATTTGATTGCCTACTTGAAAATAGTCTCGGCAATATTGAAGCAACCTTAACCCCATTCAGACTCGGTCCTATTTAATTTAAATATATTGAACCGAATGGAATTAAACTTAATTAAAGTAAAATATAAATTATAATTAAATCGAATTGAACTGAACTGAACTAAACTGAGAGAAACTAAACTAAACTAAATTAAACTGAACAGAACTGATTTTAGGTCGAAGAGAACAAAGCCTCATTCATTAATTTTCTCTATAGACTGGATAACTTTAATTTAGATATATTTAAAGTCGAACGGTGTCATTCAGTTATACTCTAATGTAAAGCATAATTTAAATATACAAGAAGATATAGCAAATTTCAGTTTAATTGACATGTGCTTCCTTTAATTTTCCGACGAAATTAATTATTTGAATTCAAATTTTTCTCAGGTTGTCATAAGTTTTGGACTGAATTATTTAACTTTGGCTCCGTTATTGTAAATTAGTGAATTACAAAGAGTTTTTATACAATTACATTTGGTTAATCGACATTATATTTTATAGATTTTCTTTTGTGCATTTTTAAAATTTGACTCTTTCTGTCTTAAATTGAACTTCCCATGAGTCATCGAATCGTACCACAAATTTTAAGAAAAGAATAAATAAAATATAAGAAAGATGGTGAATAGAGTAAGAAGAATACTTAATGAATATCAAGTATATATAGAGAATAAAGTTGAGGTGGATTTCTCATTTAAGTCAGTGGAAATTAATATCGAAATATTTCAAAATAGAGGTGATAAGTTGAAATTGAAATAGGTATGCAGTACTACTGATTTGTAATTCGCACACTTTGCATATATACATTAACCATGTGTTAAATTTTACTTAATTCACTTCGTAATGTCACTCTTTAATTTTTATCGATTTTATAAATCAACAACAATCATGAACTATTTTTCATGTTTGAAAAATATACATTTGACATTTCCACAACCTTATTAATATAATCTTATAAAATATTGTGTTTGATTAAACAACCAACACTTAATTATAAACATAGCGTCATCTTATTATGGAAAACGGTAATTAAAGTCTGACATTATTTGGTGCTACAGTAGGAAAATCGTAACACACAAACAACGTTACAAGCCTTAATTCAAATTAACGTACTCAGACATATGTCACTCTTTCACTTCTAAAACTAACAATCGGACTTTTATGTCATGCTATAAAAGTAGCGCGCATATATTTATTTCATGTCATGTCGGACTTAGGACAGACATGTGTTGAATTATTAGTTCAGACCCATAAGGCACCAGCACGTTTGAGCATGGGCTTTAGGGTCCTATTGAGGTGTAGGCTCATCACTTCCGTTGATCCTCCTACAAACTCCCCTCCGATAAACACTGCCGGAACTGTCGGGTTCGACCCTAGTCTCGAAAGTGCCTGCTCGATTTCACGCCCTCTGCTCATCTCGTCCAGCTCATGCACAGTCGCATTTACTCCAAATTCGGACAGAAGGGAACATACCGTGTGACTTATGCCGCAGGTTGTCTTGCTGAAGATCACCACTGGCTTCTCAGACACCAATCTGCTCACTCTCTCCATTTTTTGATATGATCGGAATTGAAATAGATATGTGTTGAGGAAGAAAAATGTATATATAAGATGGAATGCTTGCTTGCTCAAGTACTTGGTATTTGAGTTTGGTGTGAGGAAAATAGGAAATGGATAGAGGGTATATATATAGGAGAAAGATCATTGAGAATTATTTGATTTGGAGATTGATTTGGAGAAAAGATAACATGTGCGGATATTATACTTTTTCCGCTCGTTTAACGTATTTTATCTTTTTCGTTTTGTCGTACTATTTTTGTTTTTATATATTCGATAAAATTTACCCCCTCTTTATCTGACACATACAATCCAACAACGTATATTATAAACACCCACACAGAGACAATTGATTAGGAATGAAATGTTAATAACCTATTAGATTAGACAACGAAGTGCAGCTCAGTTGATATGACGCTTCATCTCCAATTAATGAATCGGAGTTCGAGTCACCTTTTAGTCGTTTAAAGAAAAATTATTAGATTAAAATTCATATAAAAATTAACTTAAATTTAAAAGTTGAGGATCCGTTAGGGGGGAGATATACAGTATGTGGACAGAATATTGGGGTTGCTAGTTGTAGTATGAGAGCGATTGAGGCATCGCACGATTGAGATTATGGAGATGTAATGTAAGTATTCGAAGACGGTGACGAATATGTGCATACGGTAGACAAATTTACGTGTCCCTTCTAGCCTTTGTACGGCTTCTCAATAAAGTATGCTCTTGCTTCACTTTTTTAATTCCCTTAGCGCCTACGAATACTTTATACGTTGTTGTGAACTTGTCAAATTTTAGGTCATGCATTTCTCATACGGAAAGAATGTGTTAGAGAGGTCAAATTTGTGTCATTTCCTACTTTTCGATATACCAAGTCCCATAACTAGTTTTGCATTGTATTTTATTTTGCCCGAATAGATCACAAATTGCAACATCCCAAAATCTGACGTAAGGTGTCACCAATTGGTATGCAAAGTGATTTTGATCCTTGGTGACTTTCCTCCTTCATTTCACCCTTCTTCTCCATCTCACCTTCTTCTTTCCTTTCACCATCTTCCACCACCACACCACCGCATTCAACCACCACACCATCGGATTCCCCCACCCGATTCGACTACCACACCACCAGATTCCACCAACCACCACCGAAATCCACCACCTATACTGTACCGGTACCGATACGGAGGCCACTTGCTCATAATCAAAGTGACCTGTTTGTAGGGTGAAATCTATCGTTGCATTAGGATAAAATGTTGTCCCATAAGTGACTTTATTGTTAAGAAAAGTCCGTTTACAAGGTTGTGAATGTAAAAATGAAGCTGCCTTTTCTAAATTCTTTCTATAAGAATTTCTCTTTTATTGTAATATGATTTTATTGGTAACCCATTGAGAAGTTTTTATTTTACAAGTGAGGAAGAAATAGTAAAAGTTGTAGAGGAAATGACATGTGTTATTTTGTAGTGGAGTCAATATTTAGTCGGGTCTCCTTCAATTTGTAGTTGAGTTATTACTTAAACTATAATGACGAAAAGTCTTTAAAATAGTTTAATTTGATCAAAGTAAAATTGTTTTAAACCTACATTGAAGGCCGTGGTGGTGTGTCTACACACAACCAAGATATTACATATTCGATTTCATAATATGTGGTTGATTTATTATATAAAAATTTGAGGATCATTTAAATATAATTATAAAATTTTATATATAACTAAATTAATTTCATCTAAATTTGAAACATGTGCTTTCTATTTAATCTACCTTTTAAAATTTATTGTACGTAGTACTATAAAAAGAGCGATTAATTTATGTTGGTTGAAATTCTTGTATCTAGGGTGGTATTGGAGTAAACATGCTGCAAGAGCAATCATGATGCATTGACGCTAGCGGCTAAGTCATGCATTCTCTAACAAAACTGGGCACTTGAATCTTTGATCTTTGAGCACTTGGATTATTACAACAAATCTTGACCTTGTGTAGTTATATTCCAAATTCATCAAGTAGACTCTAGTTTTGTGATTTACAATCACTACTACCATGGAAAATTTGTTACATGAGTATCATTACTCAAGTGGTCCAAGTGACTTCATTAGTGTGTATGAGGCATCTGCTGAGTAGGAGAAGGAAGTTGGATTTATCCAATTGGGATTTGGGACCTCTATAGAGCTTCCTTTCACCTTCTCCAAAAACAAGATTCTATTCCATCACTGCTAACGTTTGCTACGGGTGTCGAAATTTCTCGTAGCGAATCAAATGTTATGCAATTATTTAATAGTACCATCGTTCTTACACTTATCTTTTCAATATATACACGTACATACACCTTATGTTTCCACAATGCTCCTTTTCTTATACTTTAATTGGATACTTTTTTTAATCGAATATGATATCACAGTTTCTCATCTATGTGCATAGAATTAAGTTATAAATTCCAAGTGCGATGCTTGAAATTTCATACCATATGGCATATTACATACACCTATATCATAAAATTATGAATACTATGTATATATTGTGAGTTGCATAAAACATTAACAAGTACTAAGAAACATGTAGAATCGTCTAGATTACACTTGTCAAAGGTGAGTGTAGGTAAATGTGCAAATGAGGTCCCAATGCATGCACTAGTGGTACTACTAAAGTATGTTTATCCACATTCTTATTTTCATTAGAGGTGATGAGGGTATATATAATGCAACATATGGGTCATGATGTCACACAAGTTTTGGCATAATGTGAAGACATGAACGGCGACGTCCCATACTTTGGATCTTGGCAAAGCGGGTGTCCTGCATGTACTCTTCACGAGCTAAGGTAAGGTTTGATGAATCTGATTCTCCACCAAATCCATGATTACAACATGGCTTCATTATCAATCATGTTTCCAAAACAAACTTCTTACTATCGAAGGTTGGCTCCATGAATTCCACATCTCTTTAAGTATGAGATCAAAGCTTTTTAGCTAAGACCGATGGAAGTATTCGTGTTAATATTAATTTAGTTATCAATCATTTTGAAGCTTCTTATATATATATCTATTGCGGATTTAAATGAAAATGGGTAAAACTTATTGATATTGATCATCTCTTGGTGCCATAAACTCGAAAGAAGCCATGTGTTGGACCTAAGAAGCTATTCAAGCTAAATCCCAAATTAGTTTGGATATTACATTTAAAAAAAAGATAATTTTTCACCAAAAAGAAGAAATAAAGAAATTGAAAGGATAAGTTCGTTGGATTGTTGATTATGTTTGGAAGAATTACTAACTGGTAATGTGTTGGAAAGAACATTTTAAAGAGCGACCGTTGTATCATATGCACTCTATGATACACAAAAAAAATAGTATATTATCACACTAAATGTACATTTTTAGATATGAAAACTGTATTATTGCACTATATATATGAAACAACGTTTTCACTTTATGATACATTTTCAGGTTGTATTTTATAAACATTTTATTTTTTTTAGTTGTTTTTTGAAATTTCCTGTCCAATTAGACCCTGGGACGAATTTTTCCTTTATGTTTTAGCAATTGATTAATAGGATTCGGCTCTGGGCTCATTACTCTCCCTTTGCCATTTCACAATGTGCTGGCTAGGCCCAGAACAAAAGTTTGCTAGGTTCGTAGCCCAGCACTAATAGGACTAGCTCAAAATATGATTGGGCCTTTTCTTTTTCTCGACTAGATTTCAAAATTTGCCAGATTGGGCTAAGAAAATCGAGAACAGAACATAACAGTTTGCAGGGTTATAAATATGGTATATGTTCTGTCACTCGGTGGTTCGATTCAGGTTAGCTGGTATATTTGGATATGTTCCAAACATTGCAAGAATGTTTATTAAACCATGAAAAATAAGCTTCGAATACTTATTTATAAACTTCAACTAGATATGTTTGTGCCAATACAGATGATTATTCTTTATGCAAACCGGGTCATAGTGGTCTTGAGTGTATTTTTTCGATACCAAAATGGAGATTTCTTATGTGCTCTATCTTCTTACATTGATATTACAGATAATGACACTGCAGAACTTTGAGCGATTCGAACTGTCTGTGGCAAGCTAAAAACATTAAACTTACTAAACTCATAAGTCAGACTAACTCTTCTTATGCTATTCACTATTTGTGCAGGGGTGTGATTCCGTCCAGGATGGCGCAGGGCTTACTGGCTTATATGTCCGCCTCTTGGCAGGTGGTTTTGAAGATTTGAAGTTCCAGTGCATTTACTAAGAATTTAACTGGACTACAGATCTTTTAACTTGTTATGCTAGTTCGCATTTTAATTTAGAAGCTATTCCCCCACCCCCTTCTCATGTATCATGTAGAATAATGAACAGGGTATGGTTTTTAGCCCCTTCGTGGCTACACGCATGTATGTATAAAGACCTAATGGTGAGCACACTCTGTGAAGTGTCTTGTCCACCGAATTATGCGTTGTATAATATTTTAATGTGAATAAAGGAATTAGCTTCTTCTTAAAAAAATTCAACTAGATATTATTGTACAGAAATTGTAGTGAACACGATCCATGCGCTATTGTGACACTTCACAATTTGAGATTGCTAATGTAGTCGGAAACACATGGTATATTATTTGAAAGTTAGATTATGGATACATTACAGAATAAATGTGGTGTTAAAACAAGATCAACATTTCTTATATAGAGAACAATCATGTATATATTAAAAATATATATTATGATTATTTTTAATCTCCCTTTTTAAAAAATTTATAATATTATTATAATTAATTATGATTTTGATTTAACATTACTATCATTAAATTTGATAAAAATCTATCATATAAGGATGAGAAGGTGTGAAGTATGAGTTATGACTAATGAAATTGTTTTCTATCTATGTTGTAAATTTCAATGGATTAAAAGTGAGTAATTAGGGGCGAATTAATTATATTTTTTTAATAAATTAATTATATATTAGAAGGTCCAAATTATCCAATACAATACTACATTATAGATCATGGTCTTATCTTAACCAGAACCACCTTATAATTACATGTTTCAACCACATTATAACATAAGCGCTGCTCGGGTTCAAACTCTGCACACCTCCTGCATACAACCCCAACTCCTTACCACCAGACCACCTTATAAATACTATAAATTTCTTTTAATAAGTTAGTTGTATTACAGGATATAATTATCACTATCATTTTATAGCTCCTTGTTCAATACATCAACCATCTTATAATTTCATGCTACAACTATCTTATAATTTTAATATTATGAGGTTCGAACTCTACACTTATGCATACAACCACAACTCCTTACCACCAGATCACTTTATGACTCCTAAAAAGATGCAATGAGGAGGTTGAAACTTGAAATAGATCAATTTGGTATCTTATAGATAAGTCATCATAAGTCCAATTGATATGTTGCAAATGGATTCAAATTTTTAAAAATTTATTTGTCAATTACACTCAATTGCCTAATACTTGGATAAACATATAGTACTATTCATAATCAAGTGATTTTATAATTATCATTATCAATTTCATGTAAAAAATGTACACATCTATTTTTTAAATTCGATAAACTATTGCATATTTTTTATTCATCCTATTCATCAACCGAATGGAGTTTATCCGGTTTAACCTTATATGGTAGGCGTACGAGTGTCGAATCATAATAGGATCAGATTAAGAAATTCAAAAGTACACAAGAGCCTATTCTAAGCTATGAAAGCATATTTTGAGAGTGAAAGTAAGCATCTAATTACAGATCTTAAGGTGATCTAAATGATTTGTTTCCCTGATCTCCTAAAATGATCCTTCTTTCTTAGTTAATCCCTTAAGCCACATCAGACTTGGAAGTTGGGATTTGGGAATATATAGAACCAATCCAATACCTAACTTTACTGTTTGTAAGAGAAGCCAATTCAATATCTTTAAGTTCACCATTTGTCAGTTTATTCTTCAAGATTTTGCAGGATCATGTTCAAACAAATCCATTTCTCCATAACTGATGCAAGCTTTTTGCCAGCCAGCATCTCTTCCATGTCAAAAAAAATCCATCAACAGATTCTCATCACTTTCTCCAATTGTCAAAGTTGACATTCCATGCCAATCTCACACAAGATAGCATGTGGCATGAATTATATCCACATACGAAAGATGCACCCGTGATGTTCTTCTTCCCTGTCGGACGGTATGTGATTCCATCCACTTTATGCCTCTGATGACTGATCAGATTCCAGCCACATTAGAACATAAGTTTTGAAGAAACACAAAGGTCATTTCAAGCTAGAGGATAATTGAATTTAGCATCTTTCCAAATATCTGAAAGAACCTTACTTTTTCTCTCATCAGCCTTTTCTTCTTTTCAATTTAACAATTCAAACTTTCCTCTATAAATACAGTTTGTTGAATCCTTATCTTCACAATCCAAGTCAACATTCAATACTTACCCTTACACTCCCAGTCAGACTTTGTTCAAACTGTTTGATTCGTTTCAACGCACCTGCAGAACATATCTAAAGCTATAACTTTGTCAATGGATCGCATAGCTAAACTGTCGTCCCAGAAAGCAGTGGTGATCTTCAGCAAGAGTTCATGTTGCATGTGCCATGCAATCAAGAGACTTTTCTACGAACAAGGTGTAAGCCCCCTGATCCACGAGCTAGATGAAGACTCCAGAGGCAGGGAGATTGAGTGGGCTCTAATCAAGCTAGGCTGCAGCCCCACTGTACCAGCTGTTTTCATTGGAGGAAAGTTCGTCGGATCCACAGACCAAGTCATGAATCTTCAGCTTAACGGCTCATTGAGGAGCATGCTTAAAGATGCTGGAGCCTTGTGGCTATAGTATTTGCCTACTAGGAAGTAGGAACATGCAGACTTGTGACCTAAATTATGACTAGTTTTCTTCATCTTTACTAGGCTAGAAGTGTATACCGAGCCATGTTGCACACTACTTTTTGTAATATGGTGATGCTTCGACTATATTGTATGAACAATTACGCAGATATCAGCCTTTCTTCTTTTCGTATTTAAATAGTAAGAGTAGCTCTGTTCAGGCCTAATTACTATTAAACCGATAAGAGCAAGAAGCTTTACTCAACAATGGTCATGCAAAACAGCATACACTAATAAAAGCATTTGTAGCCAGGCCAAGTTTGGCAATTCAGAATTCAGATGAGATCATTCTTATACATCCCTGATGAGATGCGACAATTTTCTTAAACTCGACTCACATTTGCAAACCTGATCCTTCTAGAAGGCATATTAACTCAGAAGCCAAACTTAACAGCCTCTACTCTGGGAAGTGAGTACATATTGGGAATCCCAACATATCTACAGCAACAAGTTCATGGATTGCGATGCATACTACTTTAGAAAACCTGTCAGGACGTGAAGATTCTAAGTTATCCATCATAGTGTTATGAAAAAAGCAACGGTCTCATGGTAATGGGGAATTGGTGATAACGATTGGAAAGCAACGGTCTCCAATAACCCCAAGAAAACGCTGTGCCTCCCTCTTAGTAAACAAATATCCGGCAGCAGTTCTCCTTTTATCAGGATCATCAGATGCCAAATTCATATCTGCATGACTGCATCAATAGACCTGCTAACTAGATAATTAATACTCATGCCCTCAAAACACAAGGACTTCTCAGTATCTGTTAAAACATAAAAACTTCTTAGTATTCCATATTTCACCACAGCCTAACTTATTATTTTTAATTGTGATTCTTCGAGCAACATACTCTCGACTTATAATTATTAGCAGACATTGTGCTATTGTTCTACTCTCTACTTTGAGATTAAACTATACTATATATGTTTAATCAGATGATAATAAAATGTGAGGAGTTAGAACGTGTTATCTTTCTTTCCTGATTATCTATCCTTATTTTTTTAAATGTGGGAGATTTCTAAGAATAAATGGGGATGAGAAAGTCAATCAATTTCCATCTTAAAAAAAAAAGTTGAGTTTTGGAAAGTTTGAAGTAATAAATGAACTAATGCATTTTTTCCCACATGAAAAAAGTAAATGTTGAAAGTTTAGTTTATATAAGTAAGTGCATTAATGATTTGTAAACTAATCATTAAGAAGGTGCACTTGGTAGGGCCACACGCACGTGCTCGAGCCCGAACCCGTGCCACGGGCGCGTGGCGCTTTTGTTAGGTGCACTTAGCACTTTGCACGCTTGCATCGCTCATCGATCTCGACCGTTAATTTTGTTTAAATTTTGTACGGTCAGGATTTAATCTGGAGATTAATCATGCATACTGGATTAACCCAGAAAAAGCCAACAGACTTTTCAATTTGAAATTGACAGTCATTTAATCATGACCATTAATTTGAAAAGGTGTGATCCAATGGATTAGAATTTATGTTCTTATCTAGATTTTCTGCAGGGAGCCAACAGACTTTTCAAATTTGAAATTGACAGTCATTTAATCATGACCATTAATTTGAAAAGGTTTGATCCAATGAATTAGAATTTATCTTCTTATCTAGATTTTCTGCAGGGTTGTGTATGTTCAGACATGGCCCTTGAAATCTATAAATAAGAAGGTTGGTTCCAGATTGAAGAGACACCAAGCCTTCTTTCTCCCTCCCATGTTGCAGAAACATTATCTGCAGTAATTGTTCTTGTAGCATTTCTTTTGCTGCTTATTCCAGTTCTTGTATTTAACTCCGTGTGTACAATCCGTAGTTAGATATACAGTTTAGTTTGGGCCTTTTTATATCCTGGAAACAATTCGTTGTAACTCTATTGTACACTAATAGTGGAGGCGAATAACGCTTAAAGGAAAGCGAACCTAATTGTGCCTAATCGTTCAGACTTGCCTTCTAAGATTACTCTCTAACACTAACAATCTTTAAGCGTTATTAACTGTTGATGTAAGAGATGGCTAGAAGACAATCACTGAAGGAGTTTGCGTCCAACATTGTCAAGTTGGAGAAATTCGAAGGTGACAACTTCAAACGCTGGCAAAAGAAATTGCACTTCCTATTGGTGCAATTAGGCGTGGTATATGTTCTGACCACTCCGAAACAAGAGTAGACAGATGATGAGACTACTAGGGGGTGAGCACGGGCGGGTGTAGGTGGGTTTTAACAAAAATTCAAACCAACCCACTTATGACGGGTGATTATAACTATAACCCGCGGCGGGTGGAATATTTTTTCAACCCGCGACGGTTCAGGTGATAAAAATGGTGGGCGGGTAGCGGACAGATTGGCGGGTGAATATAATTAAAAAAATGTAGTTAAAACATGCAACTTTTGTAGAAGTAGATGCACAAGAAAAAATATTAACAAAGAACATGTTCTGAACAAAGATGACAATAATTATTTTGAAGTAGTTTCCCTTCTTTACTTAATTCAAAAAAATTACGTAGTGGATGAAATGTTGACCCGAGAGGTGGCAACTAGCGTGATTTTACTTGAATACATGACATAATATGAGAATAACAAAAGGCGAGTACAAAATTGAAGATGATATATTGCTTAAAGAGAAGAGATATAACTCACTTAAACTATACATATATACTCAACGACATAAGCAAAGAGACAATTTGTCTAACCGGTGAGTCTACTTATTCATAAATTTACAAATATATATCTACATAAAAATGGCGGGTGGGTGGCGGGTGAAGTTTTTTTTAACCCACCACACATTTTGTAAAAAAATTAGTTGGTGGGTGCGGGTGAAAGGCGGACGGTTTGCGCGGGTGGGTCGGACGGGTGGATTTTTTGCTGCAAAAGAAATGGGAACAAGATGACTACTGCTGCAAATGGCACATCTGCAACTCTTTGTCAGACACTCTGTTTCACATGTACCATGAGAAGCAGACGGCCAAGGAGGTCTGAGACGAGTTGGAGAAAACAAACCTAGTGGAAGATGCGATCAGTAATAAATTCATCGCCCGTAAGTTCTTTCGTTATGTTATGGTTGACAATAGGAAAGTACTTGAGCAATTCTATGAACTGAAGCAAATTGTCAAT
>JAYMSP010001002.1:0-37729 GCA_036897095.1 Plantago elongata | reverse complement strand
CTTGTGTTAGAAGCAGTAGCATCCCAAGATACTTGGATATGACATTCATTCTTTGGGGTTTCCGGAAAATACAATGATTTATCAAATCGTGTAACGTTCACCGATGTTCGACGATATCCTCAATGGCACGGCCCATCAGGTCGAATTTGAGGTGAATGGCCATCAATACAACATGCCTTACTATCTAACCGATGGGATCTACCCATCTTGGGCTACGTTTGTTCCTGCCACCCAGAATCCGGTAATTCACAGACAACGCAAGTTCTCCGAACTTCAAGAGTCCTGTCGCAAAGATGTGGAACGTGCTTTCGGAATTATGCAAGCTCAGTTTGCAATTATACGAAATCCGTACTTGCGCACAACAAAAACATTCTCAACAAGATTATGAATTGTTGCATAACACTCCACAACATGATAGTTGAATATGAGCGCCACAAATACCTAAACAATGACGAAGAAATTGAACAGCTCGAACAAGATACCCGTGAGCATGTGCCAGATCTCATTGATGGAGTTCGTATCCGTTGGGTACCGTCTACAATAAATACTATCCCGGAATACATGACCAATTTACGCCGGATGCATAGTTTAATCACGCATACCTAGCTAACAAACAACTTAATGGAACATATTTGGAGTCTACAGTGAAGATGAGTCTTCTCCAGTCGGGGTTGTGTGTTTGATTATTTTCGATGTTGTGTGTTGTCTGTTTGTTGAATTTTATCTCCGTTCGATTTTAATTTCCCGCACTATGTGGTAATATATTCATGGTTTGTTCTATCTCAATAAATTATAAAACATCTTTAATAAAATGCAATTTGATTAATTTCAACTTCTAAATAATTCTATAATATGTAAATTAAAATAAAAAATAAAAAAATGGCGTGACATTCATAACGTGACGACGACGCATCACCACTGTAGAAAAAATGCATGACGACGCATCGTCATCCGTCATCATTGGAGATAGTCTTATACAACATGGAAAAAGCAAGCAGCATTTTATTCAAAAGCAAAAGCCTGCCAATCTAAAAGATACTTATTTAGAACTTTAGAAGTATACTCTTTATTCATAGCATCGTTGAACAAATTCTGCTAATTCAATATGCACCACAAAAAATCATCAAACATTTCTAACCATTTTTCTGGTTCTAAATTTGTCTATCATCTGGGAAATTCTGGTTACCACAAATGCTGTGGGACTATCATCAATGCACAAAGATGGTCCTACTGTAGAAAAGTCTCGAGGGCTACTAACATTTTCTTTTCTTCACATGTGGGTGACTGTCTTTCAATCATTTGCCCAACCAAGATGTTGAATCATCGTCTTTCGTATTAATGAAATGCCGAAAGGAAGTTTTCTCCATCGTAAGGTGTGGCCTTCTGAGCTACATACACAACGGATTCTGGTTAGGCGAGCAGGAACACTTTTCCTTCGAATCAGAAAGTTTCTGCGACGACCAAAAAACACGAATCGTACTGAGTAGGATTACTATGTCGGATATTGTTAGTCGTAGGTTATTAATCAAATCAAGTCACTAGGAGTAGGAGATGTACCTGTACTTGGGTCTGAAGATCCTTGATGTAATCAACAGCTAAATCCAGCATATCAGAGGTATTTGTTTGCTGAAATCGGACCCCAAGTGTTAGAAAGGGAAAATGAAATGTTCAATAAATATTCAAACAAGAAACAGCGAACCTTTTCCATGTTGGGTACAAGTTCTTGCAGCCTCCTCATCCGGTCGCTAATTTTCGTTCTTCTTACCTACAGCATTCACAACACAAATTCAATCATCATTTTGTTGCCACAATGCCACCCAACAAATATGCACGCATGCAGCATTGTTTAAAAACTAAGACTAAAAAAATGCTGAATGTTTATGTTCTGTTTACCCGTTCAGCAATGCTACGAGGATGAGTAGCACATCCTCTTTTAGCTCTGACTTTACAAGGTACCGAGTCTTGCAAAAGTTGCTCCATAGCTGATAACTCAGATGAACTCGTAGGCATACTCAGGTGATGAGCTAGACGAGCTCTTTGTTGACTTCCACCTTTGCTATTCTGCATAACAATACCGTGTTCAAATCAGTTCAAGGCCGATATACAAAGATGGTAATTGGACAATCAGATCATACCTGATCAATTGAGGTGCTCGTATTAGAAAATGCCTTATTGTCATCATCTGCTAATCCACTGAGGAAGCTATCTGAGAAAAGAGCCGAATCATCCCAAGCATTCATAGGGAAACCTGAAATATAACCCCCATTATCAACCGAAGCATAGATCTGCTCACTACTTCGATTATCTTCTCCAATCCTTTTGCTCTCAATTTCGGTTATGGGTGCCAATTGATGATTCTTAAACCTACTAGCTGAGGAAAACGACGGTCCTGCATTAGAAGCATTACCTGCTCCGAAATCCCCCATGTTCCTCATAACACCAAACTCTGCAATCACAAAAACACACTCAACACCATTCCTCAAATCTCATTAAGAAAACCAAAAAATTAGTCAACCTGGAAGACAAAACTCAATCTCATTTCACAATTATTCCTATCTTATAAATATGAAGCCTTAGTTGCACAATATAATGCGGATTCGAGTACCGGAATAGCTTCCATACGAACATGCAAGAGCAAGGCTACATACAATACACACCTAACCTAACCCCAAGAGACTAAACATTAAACAAGAAGCTTCTGTAATGATTACTTTTTTCCTTTAATTGGTTCTGTACTTCTGTTATGTTGATACAGTATATCAATGATCAATGAAATCTACTGCTTATTCTGGCAAGGAAATTGTACTACAGATTATATAATACATGATGAGGTATAAATAAAACAAACACAACCAGGCACAGAATCAGGAGAAAAGCAAGTAAAGAAGTACCACTTGCTAAACAGACAGATCTATGAGACAATGACTTAAAGATTACAAATTCTTCAATAAAAACCAACAAAACTGAATCAAATCGAATTGTTTTTTTACCCTTTTCCATATCGATGTTATCAAAGAGTCCAGCAGGCGAACTGCTATGCCGAATCAAACCCGAATTTCCAACTCCACCACCAGCTTCGGTTTTGATCTGGCCGACTCGATTCGATCCCAGAAATGAACCGTAAGAAGTCCCTGGAACCGAACCTGAGCCTGAATTAACATCCTGGTACACAGAAACCGACGAGTAATCATTGCTCTGCTGAACCTGATGAGAAACCGATGAGTAATTGTTGCTCTGCTGCCTCTGCAACTGCTGTGGAGGTTGCTGTTGCTGTTGCTGCTGAACTAGAGGTTCGCTGACTATTGGTGGTGGTAAGTACTGAGGTTGAGATTGTGACACGAAGCAGTTCTGCGAAAGTTTATCGGGATTTGAAGTAGGTGTGAACCTGGAAAAGATTCTCTGGGATTCAGGGCTGGTAGCACGAGGGTTGAAAAGATGTTCGAACTCGTCAGGTCCGAATCCGTTCGTGTTGGTGTTGAGGAGGTTGGAGAAGTATGAGCTCGGTGCGGATCGGTACCGAGTCAACCCGGAACCGGGTTGCTGCTGTTGCTGTTGCTGATGCATATTCTGGTTATTTTGATGAGAACTCATTGTTGTAGTAGTGAGGTATACTTAGGAGATGACAATAAGCAGTAAAAGGAGAAACAGGACAAGAAACAATTAGTGGAAAACAGCTAAAAGGAAGTGGGTATCTTTGTTAATTAGATAGAGCTTGTCTTTCTGTTTGGAAAAGAAAGATTGCTTTATGGCGTATGGTGTTCCATTTTTGAGGAAGAAGAGAGTGGAATTCAAGAACTGAGCTTAACTGTGAGTTTTGGTTGAGACAGAAACAGAGGTTTTAGGGATGGAGAAGTGTAAGCCAATGGGAAGTGAGAGGTGCCAGGGATCTGGGCTTTTAGTTTTGGCAACAACTATTCTATTCAAATCCAAAACCATTTGGAAGGATAACAATCCGGTATCTAGATATACACTTTTATTACAAGAAAACTTTATTATATATGTTTCACGAACAAAAATGATGTATTTTGCGAAATTTTGGTGTCATGTTACCTTTTTCAAAATTTTAGGGGCTGATTGGAATGCGATTTAAATGCCCCGATTTAAATGCCTGAATAGTGATCGGAATTGTAGTTGGATTGTTAAAATTGTGTTTGGTATAGAATAGTAATTTGATAGGGTATTATATGTTTGTTATATAGGTAGAGAAAATGTTGCTACTGTTGAGGCATTTCAATCTTTGGCATTTAAATATCATAACAAAAATAAAATTTTCGAGTAGCATTCAAACGGGTATTTGGATGCTACTCCAATTAGCCCTTGGTTAATATAGCCTGACCGGGAAAAATAATGAAAGAAGAAACAAAGAAATTTATAAAGATATAATCTTCATTGACACCTGTGATGATGTTGATTATTGTGTGGTTTGTTAGTTTATATGGGGTAGTACTGTAATGAATAGACAATGCCCACCCTTTATTAATTTTGGATTATAGTTTTAATAAAGTTTGACCATTTAAATATGGCCATGCTACACATTTTGTTGATTTTGTTACTTGTGACGTGGGGTTGGGTAGCATGATATATTTAGTACGGTTGTAAAGTGGGACAAACACCCTCTTCCACAGTGACTTATGGTGGTCACACATTGTGGGATTTTTGTATTGCCAATTCATACATTTTGTTGTGTTTTTCACACACCGACAAGTGCAATATACTCCCATAGTCCCACCGTCTACTCCCACTAAAAATTAAGGGGCTCATTGCATATGCGACTTAAATGTCCCGATTTAAATGTCTAAATAGTGATCGAAATTATAGTGGAATTGTTATATAGGTAGAAAAAAATGTTGCTACTGTAGAGTCATTTCGATCTTCGACATTTAAATGTCATAATAAACACAAAATCTCCAAGTAACATTCAAATGGGCGTTTGAATGCTACTCCAATCAGCCCCTAAAACATACCAGCTTTTTTCAGACTAACACGGGTGTTAACTCATTAATTGGAAACATTTATTAAAATGGTAAATTTATTATTACGTATATCGCGATATGAGAGGATTAAAGAGATTGAAATTGAGATTCATGTTAATAAATTGCTCCTGCATATTTATTAGAATATCAACTTTAAGTAAGATTTTTCTTAGTCAAATATTGGAATGGATGATTTAAATAAATAAGGACGAAAGATACGTTAAAGAGAAAGATTAACTTGGTAGGATTAGATCTCAACCCAATTAGGACGGTACTAATGATATTAGTGACGATTGATGCCTACAAACAAAAGGCGTGTATGATTGTTCAATGTTTCTTTTGAAGGTTGTCATACATTTACTGAATGATTGTTATGTTTATCGAAAATTGAAGTACTAATTACTAATTTTTTTCATATTTTTATATCTAGAATTTCATTTTAAAGTGAATGCATGAGAGTATACTTTCTCTTGTATAGTCTTAGACATGTGACCAATTTAGAATTTTATCAAGGTGCATACCAGTGAGTAAAATGTGCTCAAAATCCACATAATTGATATTGAGTATGGAAACAAAAATAGTCATTAATATCCGGTCCAGCCACAAGGGTCGAGGTCTTGCAGTTATGGCATTAGCATTAGATATTGAGATATCACAAAGTCTTTTCAATTACCTTGTTTACTTGGTCATGAGAATTACTCATTAAATATAACTAATATTAAACCCAATTTTTTTATTGGAAGGCATTAAAATACCCTATGTTTTAAGTCAACACCCTTATGCTCCAATGTTTGCAGAGGTCTTGTGAGCCATGGTTCCTTCTTGTTTCTTTATACTAATACCTTACATTACTTTGTACTAATACATGTTCTGTCCAACAAGATACTAGCCGGGGCTGTTTAGAATACATATCTGAAATAACAAAATGACAAAATCATGTCGGGCATTCGTCCCATATACATATATCGAACTGCCTAGATTCAACCCGAGTAGTAGTGCCAACTAGTTGATTGTCTATTACATGCAAATATCCACTGCCTAATTAGGCCAAAATGTCTGCAGTGCCATTAGATTCCTTGTAGGTTAGATGAAGTTCCCAAGTAGACAGTCTGCTAAGGAGCTGGTTGATTTTCTTCACCAAAGGTTGATGCATCCATGCTATTTCCGTGTCCCTGGAAAAACAGTTGAAAACATACGAAGAGTCAGTTTGGATTTCTAAAGCAGTAATCTCAAGTTGAAGTGCAACAAACAAGCCATATTTCATGGCTAAAAGTTCAACCATATGATTGTCCGTGATGCCGACAAAAGCTGATATTGCACGATAAAACGTGACGTTATGTTTGCAAAGAATGCCTCCTATTCCAGCTGGTCCTGGGATAGATAGAGCCGATCCGTCGACTTTCAAACAGGCTGGTAGCGCTGTGAATGGTCTCCATTGATAAAATATGACTCGTTTGCGACAAAGATTAGAGTTTACAGTCCCTTTGAGCTTTAAGCAGTTGTTTCAAGATAGTAAGGTGATTAATGTGGATTTGGCAGAAGATGAAGTTATTTCGAGCGCGCCAAAAAAACCAACTCAATAAAGACACGATACAGAGAAAAGGATGAGAGATGGGATAGCTGGTGAAAAGTTGGGTGATACAGTAGATGGACAGATTATGCGGAAAGAAGATATTGTGAAGCCATTCAAATTCTTGGCAATTGAATAATAGATAATCCATTGTTTCATCCTGTTGTTCGTAGAGAGCACACATTGGAGAAATTGGAACATTACACTTATGAAGGAAAGTATATGTTGGGAGAGCATCCCAAACTGCCATCCATAGAAATGTGCGAACTCGAATCGGAATTTGTAGTTGCCACTATCAATGCCACATGCCCAAGGAGGAGCACAATCTCGACTAGAGGAAAGATGATTGTAAGCCGATTCGATTGTGACATCGCCTGACTTATGATGTGGCCAGATAAGACGGTCTTGTTGAGCCAAATTAGCCAGCAGAATAGCAATTATCCGACTTATAATGTCCCAGCTGTGAAGATGTTGTGAAAGTTTAATGATATTCCAGAAGTCGTTATTGATATAAGCCGAGACTTTTTCTGTAATATTAACAGGGCATGTAGAATGATCCACCAGTTTGATTCCCGGCACCCAGGGGTCTGTCCAGAAGAAGACCTCATTACCATTACCAATAGCCCAACATAATTGTTGCCTGAGATTCGTACATACTTTAAGTAAACATCACCATAGCCAACTATGGGACGCTCTAGAGGGCACTTCCCACAAATTACCGTTTGGGAAATATTTGTGCCGAAAAATATGTGCCCAAAGCGAGTGGGGGTGAGCATGAAGCTGCCATAAAATTTTAAACAAGTAGGCTTCATTAACCCTTGTAGATTGCGAATACCTAAACCAACTTTAAACTTGGGTAAGCAAACTTTGTGCCAAGTAACACGGGATCTTTGACACCGATCTTTTTTGCCAGAACAAAGAAACCTTTTGTTAATTTGATCTAGCCGAGAAATAGTTGAAGCTGGAACCTTACATACGGACATGGCAAAAGACGGGATGGCTGAGGTGACAGCTTGAATCAAAGTAGTTCCTCCCGCAAAAGATAATAAATGATTATACCACATGTCAATGCAGGATTGAGTTTTGAGAAGAAGTTGATCAAATAAATCAACCTTCTTGTGGCCAAGTAAAAGAGGTAGTCCCAGATACTTGTCTTTGCGCTTATTATGAGTGACATTTAAAATTTCAGTGATGCGCCTTTTAGTAGACAAGTTAGTATTGGCGAAATGATACGGTATTTGGGCCAACAAATAGATTGTCCAGAGAATGCATCATAAACTTGAAGACACGAGAGAAGATTGCGGACAGATTTATTGTTACTTTTACAAAAGAGCATACAGTCGTCCGCGAAACAGGGCAAAGGAATTGCTTCACAGTTATGGCTGGGTTTTAATCCATCAATTAGTTTATTTCTTACAAAATCTTGTATTTTAGCAACGAAAAGATCTTGACATAATATGAACAAGTAAGGAGAGAGGGGATCGCCTAGTCGCAATCCCCGAGTGGGTTTTCAAGTGTCTGAAGTGAAACCATTAATTTTGACGTAGAAAGAAGTGATTTTCACACAGGACATAATGAACTAGATAAAATGCTCAGGACAGCCAAACTTCGTAAGAGTTAGAGTAAGAATCCAAATAACTTAGGCTTTCTCAATATCAAGTTTGAAACCCAAATAACTTAGTTGCCTTTACGTTTTTTAGATAAAGTATGCAACTGTTCATGGGCCAACATAATGATGTCAAAAATTTGACGGCCAGGTACAAAGCCATTTTGAAAAGGTGAAATTATTTAATCCATAAAAGGCCTAAGTCGATTAACCAAAACTTTTGTAATTATTTTTATGGAGACATTGCAAAGACTTATTGGCCAAAATTGATTAACAGTCTTAGGATCATCAACTTTGGGAAGCATTATGATTTGTGTATGATTAATTCCATCTTCTAAAAAACTAGTTTGAAAAAACCGGTGAATCGTATTTTGAACTTTATCTCTAATAAAGGACCAATGATGCTGATAAAAACCAGCTCAAGCCCATCTGGACCTTAGTAGGCCTAATAGAAGAGACAACTGCCCAAATCTCATCATCGGAGACTGGTTTTATCAACTCTTGTTGCTGATATGAGAGCAATTGAGGAGTTTGAATGTTCAATAAAGGTGTAAGATTAGCTCCTTGACTGCAGCTCTTGAAGAAAATTAAAAAATTCATTAACAATTAAGTTTGGATGCGTCTGTCAATTTCCATTGGTATCTTTCATACCATGGATAAAACTCCGCCGCTTTCGATGCGTTGTTAAAGAATGAAAATATTTAGAGTTTTGATCAATTCTTTTAATCCATTCACATATAGCACGTAGTTTTCTGATTCAAGTTTCTCCATTAAAGGACCATAATGTTTGGGATTAGCATAACAGCTTTTCAAGATGGTCCATTTTATTCATATTCTTATGTAAAGATGTATCAATAGAAGTGCATGTTCGAATTGACCATTTATTAAATGATCGACTTAGGAGAATACAAGTTTTATCTAGGTTTAAGGAAGCAACCTGGTTAGAATACCAGAATTGTTGCAATTTCATTTAAAACTATGAAGTTGTAATATTTCCATATTAGAATGCCATAATCAATCTATTTTTGGCATTGATGAAACCAAATTGTTATCTAAGCTACTATTTCCATTTTTAGCGTTTATTCCACATCCACGTAGACCGGGTGTAAAAAGAAAAAGGCATGGAAAGTACCAAATAAATTGATACCAAGAAGTTAAAATTAAATGGGACATTGAAAGGGAAAAGAGTTGACATTCAAATTCATGGCTAATTGTTGTTTGCCTAATTGTTTGTACTTGGCTAGCTGTGCAGACTGTTCACACCAAGAGAAGAATTAGAAAACTCCATCACCATTAATTCGGTAGCATAATTCATCAACATCAAAGACAAATGAAGAAAAAAATCAATTTGTAGCTAGGACGAATATCTACACAATTTTATGAATAAAATGGTTTTCTTTAATTGGTATAGAGTCAAAGGGATGAATGATAATAAGAATGAATCCATAAACAATATCATTTTCTTATTAAATCAACAATATATGTACAAGAAAAGTATATTTTATATTAAATTGTGTGGGCCAAATGCCAAAACTACAGATTGCACGATTTCTTTTGTGTTGTCTTAAAATGTGGGGCAAATGTACTACCCAACATAGCAGGGCGCCGCCCTTGTACATTATTTATTAGATTTCATTTAAAAGTTCGGACTTATAAATATTTATATAATAATTAAGGGGTTGATTGGCATGGCATTTGAATGGTGATTTTGATGAAATTGTGTTTGTAATGGAATTGAAATTGGAATATTTGAAATGTATTTTAGACCAAATCACCGTTTATCGAGTCAAATTGAGGCATTTAAATGCCATCCCAATCAGACCCTAAATATTCTACACTCTTATTAAGTTAAAATGTACCCTTTTCAAAAAGTCTATTTGAGATTTGATGTGAACTCATTGTAGATGTGAGCTAAGGTTGTATTCTATTCAATTGAAAATCAATCTAGTTCAGTTTGGTTTAGTTATATTTATACCTCACTTCAATTCAGTTCATTAAATTTAAATTGAGGAGAACACATCCTAAATATTTGAAGACACTATTAAAATTTTATGGGTTTATAACATAAGGGATCTCCCCAAATTTTATTACAACCAGAAGCACTATGCGTTATAACACTATATTAACATATGATTTGTTGAGTTATAATATTATATTAACATATGACTTGCTAAATTACAACATTGTATTAACGCATGTCGGATTTTTTTTTGTAATACTTAGGCACTGTTTTCTTCAACTGTAATTTACTGAATTGAACTGAAATATAGTATAAACTATAAAATATAACTAAGCAGAGTTGAATTGAAATAGTTTTCAGTTGAAGAGAACATAGCCTTAAGCGCTATTTTTTTCAACTGCAATTTTATGAATGGAATGCATAGAACTAAACTAAACTAAACTAAATGGAACTGAACTATAATATAAAATATGACTAAACTAAGCTGAACTAAAGAAACTGGCAGACATCATGTTTATTTGAAGAGAATATAGTCTTAGTGTTAAAGTTTTCTAACAATTTTTTTCTAAAATATTAACCAATTTAAAAGAAGTTACTTGTAAGTGATTATGAAATCTAAATTATCCACTATATTTTTTTGGACAAATATCTTCTGCTAAATGTCACAAGATTACTTAATTATGTGAGTCACCATCTAGTATGATAGTTTAGCTTGGAATGATTTTAAAAAATAAAGGTGTGATCGGAGTAGCATTTAAATGCCCGTTTGAATGCTACTCGAGAATTTTATGTTTGTTATGGTATTTAAATGTTGAAGATCGAAATGCCTCTACAGTAACAATATTTTTCTCTATTTATATAACAAACCAATAATACCCTATTAAATTACAATTCTATACCAAACACAATTTTAACAATTTCACTATAATTTCGATTATTATTCAGATATTTAAATCGGGTTATTTAAGTCGCATGTCAATCTGCCCATAAATTGTCACTTTGGAACAGATGTTTAGTATTAAATTCGAGCATACTTAGTTGATAATGTCATAGGAATACTTACTGGAGACAGAATTTCATATCTGTAAACCAAAATTATATTATGGAGTTATGAAAAGCAAAATGAAAATACAAGTCCTAGTCAAAGTTTGAGTACATTGTGATTCATAGGCATGTTGTAGGTGGCTCACTTCCCCCCAACTAATGAAGTTACTAATTGAAGAATTAGGCCAATCAAATTGTGCATAGTCTAAACTAATGAGTTCAAGATTTCATATTGATTTAGCATATCTTCAACTATTGATAAAAAATTAGATCCATTATTATCGGAGATTATCCAACTAATCAACAATTTACTATTCTTGTGGGCTATGTCGTCTTCACCGAACCACAATGAACATGCCCTGGGATTAATCAATTTATAGTATATTCCTAATGATTATTTATATTACTATATACTCTGTTAATTATTTGTTCTTAGCTCCAAAGATTGATTAATGTCTGGAATATCCTTACATCGATCTATTCGATCTGTAAAATATTTATCATGTATCTGTCACATTTGAGTGGAGTATAAGTCTTATCTCATTTAAAAAATTTCTTTAGCAAAAACTCTTTCCTTTTTCAAAACGGAAGGAAATTGTCTGTAATTATGTTATGTGACATGTTTTGAGCTGCGGGGGATTCAAAAGCTAGTACTCATATACCATGTCGATGTCTTTGTTTCATGACCCCATCTATCAACTTAGTGCATTATCTATCGTGGTATTAATTAGATTTAATTCGATTATATATAAATATATATATATATATGTATTATGATAACATCGTAACAAGCTAGAATTCAAACAAAATGAACTGAGTTTGAAATTTGGAGAATAACTCATCTCATTAACTAATTAAGCTGAACTTTACGATTGAGATAGACAATTTATTTTAAATATGACATCGAACACTCTTTTACATATAGCACCCCGATTCTGAGAGTGAGTGGTATGGGACACCACCGGACAGCGTCATAAAGCCATGGACACTGGGCAAATGTCTAATCTCTATCTGGGCCAAAACAATCAAAATCCAGAAAGCTTTTGGAGTTTTGTTTCGTGTTTTGACGTCAAGGATTGTCGTCAACTGTGATGTTAATTACTCATGTTGATGTTAGTCTACATTATAGTTGAAGAAAGTTCATATCCGAATGTATGATTTTTTGAGTTTAAGCCCAAACGATTTTTCTATGAAGATAACAATTGAAAAGAAAAGAAATAAATACTTCAAAGAAAACCAATATCCAAACACGGAACATTGGTGTTTTTATATATTATAAGATACTTATCTCTCGTTAACAATGTAAACGTTTAGATTAATAATATAAATATCATTATTGATAACATAATAACCTGTTTATAAATGAGTTAGCTAGAAACAATTTCTCAGCGTTCATTTTCTTATAAATATGTTGGGCTCCGTGTTGGGTCTTCCCTAGGAAATACTAACAGCCTTGGGCCCTGGGCTTGGTTGTCAATTAGGGCCATCCGATTTCTGAAGTTGAAGGACAAAATGTCGGAGCATTACGGGCCGGTAATGTGTTGGACAAATTTAAAAAAAAAGACCGCTGTATAATTTGTATTCTATGATACAATAAAAAAATTATGATATAGTTTTAGGTGTGAAAAACTGTATCATTTACCCATTATGATACTGTTTCAGGTCGTTTTTTATAAATATTTTATTTTCATGGATCGATTTTTACAATTTTCTTCGCAATGGGCCGGTGGCGTGAATTTTTCCCAAAATGCCCAGATGTGCGAGAGTCACATGCCTTGGTCCGTGTTGTTAATTAGCAGATTGGGCTCTTAAGTAGCGACACGGATAGAGCCCAAGTAGGCCTAGACATGGGCGTCTTGACTTCTTGTGCATGCCTGGGAAGGAAACTAGACCCTGCTTTAACCCAAGAGGTCTCTTATAACCCAAATAGGCCCGAGTCCAAATTTTGCGTACACTATTCATATTGAATTCCGTAGTTGTTTGGCCATCTCTATTACTATTATAAAAAGAAACAAGATATGGTAGTTAACATATCAACTTTTATTTTTTCTATTTTACCTTCCATCATAATTACTTTTTTCTTTGTAATGTTTTATATTGTTTAATTTTATTAAAAATTATACTATAATTGATAATTCTATTATCTATTACTATTATAAAAAGTAAGAGGATCAGGGTAGTTAGCGGACCAACTTTTATTTTTTCTATTTTACCCCTCATCATAACTACTTTTTTTCTTATAACATTTTATATGGTTTAATCTTATTAAAAACTGTACTATAATTGATAATTCTATTATAATGTAAAATTATTATTAACTCAATATTTTTTAACAATATTATTGAGTTAGAAGTTTACACGCGAGTATTGCGTGCCAATGTTCTAGTATTGTTAAAAAAATCTAGTATTTTAGCTGATTAATGCTAACTAATTTTAATGTAAGTTGTAAAGGATGGTATTTGTGTATAAATAAAAGTTATAGGGTTAATATCATTGTTATATAAAATGTCTAAAAATGAAATGATGTAATTGATCAAATTTATTTAATATTATATGAAGCTTTTTAACGTTGACTGATTTAAAACTGTTCGTAAGGTAAAATGTGGTTGTGCATAAAGAGAATAATATTTGTAAACTGGACCCAAATTGAATTATGAATGTTTTTAGCAAATTTTATGCCAAACTTATTTTAAGATTTATTTTAATAACTTCATTCATGATACTTATATATATTACACTATAATGATCCATTGTACGAATTATTAAAACTCAGAGGTATAACCACACAAGGTAAATAATGAATGAACTAGGAAGCAAAGATTCAAATTTCTGTCCAAGGCCGACCTATCCTCCACCAGGACCACATCCAAGACAACCAAACCAGTATGGGCAATTGAGCATCACCTCAGATCCCCATGATTTTGTATCAGTTCAATGCCCACCTAGTTCCTGCACTAGTTATTGATGATGTACTTTTTAAACTCCTAGAATATAGTATCATTTGATTTAAAATTTTAAACTCTACGGAAAACTATGTTGTGTCACAATCATCGATTGAAACAATTGAATTTAAAATTCAGTCGATCAAACAAATAAGAGATAAATATCCAATTGAAGAGCAAAAACAACTATAACAAAAAATTTAACGATTCACTTTCCCATAAAGATTACAAGAATCAAAACCTTCAAAACACTCAACAATGGTGAATGCTTGAACGATTTCTACCAATTCTCGCTCTCTCTCCATAAGTGTCAAATTGAAAGATGGTCATATCTTTACATAGATCAAAGCTTATATATATGAAGTACTCATGAATTAAAACAAATTCGGTGAGAAACGGAGTTGAGTCACGTTTCTCTATTTCTCCCTCCCAATGACTTTTCCCTCCGTTCTACATCTTAATATCAACCGTACGGTTGATAAGATCAACAACTCCTTAGAGACTGATTGATATAGAACCTGAGTGGTCTTTTTTAATTGAAATTGAATTTTTTGTATACAAAATGTTCAATTTAAGTGGGGAGAAGACCTCTACAGCGATATAACAAACGTGGCCTTAGTAATCTGGCATTAATGTTTCCTCCTTTACGAACGAAGCCTGAAACGAGCTAATCACTTTAATCTTTACATATGTATAATTGTTGCAGTGTGAATATTATTATAATATATGTAGACATAGTGATTAAAGGTACGAGCAATACCAGCTCGTATAGTGACAACTTAAACATTGGCATCCAAGAATTAACTTACAGTAAGGAAAGGAATTGTTAGGAGAGATGTTTGAAATGATGCCAGTGAAGATGCATTTGAGGTTCGAGGATGCAAGGATTCTTGTTGAGACTCAACATGTGGCAACTAGGGAGGCATAAAAATCTATGAGAATTAATCGCACCTTGGCCCTGTTTGAGCATTAATTCTAAGTCCAAATGTAATTGCTTCCATGTGTGTTGTTGCATGTAAGATTTTAATATAGTATTTATAATTTGAGTGAGTGAATTTGTGTTTGATTAACAATAATTTGAATATGACCTTTATCAAGTTGAATCGAATTTGTATTTTTTTAATAATTAGTGGAATTTAAAAAATAATTGTAAGTGAAATTTTTATTAATTTAAACTCTTAAACATATTATAAATGTTTAATATAAAAAGATAAAATAATTTGACGATATAATATCAATCAAGATTCATTCGAGGCTACTTTTTCGTATTTTATAATGAATCCATCACAAAACGTTTTACACCACACTGATAGATGTGACCCGTTAAAAGTTGTATGAGATTGAGTGTTGGTCTCAATTATGTCCGATTGAATTAATATTTTGGGGAGTGGGGGTTAAAATTTGGAAATTGGAATGATGTCTAAACAAAACTAATGTTGATAGTTTATCCTTTTCTATATATACATGACATTGTTTGCATATATTATAATTAATAATAAATTAATTATTAATAATTTTATTCAGAAAAATACATAATATTATTCGAGAAAATAACACTGCATATACATCGAATTTGGGAAAGAAATACTACGTGGAGTAACCTCGTCCATTTCCTTGATCTTCTCCACCTCACTTATTAATCCAGAGACACAAATCTGCCTACAACATGTGACCAGTGGCCACACAGCATTCAGTTGTTGAAAGAAAAGTTCATTTTGGGATTATGCTAACTCTACAACCTAAATTATGACGTCCAAAGTAAAATTGAATAAGAAATATAAATATTTTTAGTAACATGTAAAATATTATTAACAACATAGATTGTCTCGTGGTCCGAAATATATACTTATTTTTAACTTATTGTCTATAGTTAATAGTCATTCCAATCATATACATTCGAAGGCATCGTATCTAGAATTAGATAATATAAATGTCACATGCTTATTACCAACGTCAATACAACTTAATTTTTCATTAAAAAAAAACTTTACAGTTTAACGTGAAAATTGTATATACGTGTGTGTGTAATTTGCAAGATAATGGTAGCGGCTATGAATTTTCAACACCTTTCTAAAATAAAATAGAATAATAATGACTGAATTATTTATATTCCAAATTTAAGAAAATATTATTACCATGTCCACACACATATAATGTGTTTGCATCATGTGTAGTAATGTAAATGGCTGATATGCTGACTGTACGCATAAAATTTCACGGGGTATAACTTTACTAATATAGTTATTGATAAATGTACATTAGTTGTACTAGTTAATGGATGAATGAATTAATGGTGTTAATGGTTAGTGGAGTAGTGAATGTCTCTATATATACTTCTAGGTCATTGATCTCCATTTACACTTGTATAAATATCTCATATTTGTACTCTCATTGTACACACAACACAACATATAAGTGAAGAATGAACTCTCCATTATCTCTATTATACTGTCTACTCTCTTCATGCTCTTTCTCTTTTTCTATCAACACGTTATCACCACGATAGTGCTCAACCAACTGATAGAAAATGTGTACTACGACCCGAAAGAAAAAGCTAGAAAAAGAAGAGAGTTCCAATTGGAAGTGAATGATGATGATCATGAGATTTCTTATCACATCGTCCCTCCATCTCTCAATTTCTCAACAATTATTCATTTCATTGTTCTACTGTTTGAGATTATATACTAATGAGTTCTTTCTTCTCCTAGTTCATTTTAAAGATGCATGCAAGAACCTTGGATGATGGCATACTCATGACATATTTAAGATCATGACAAATAATTTTAATCGGAGATGAGATATGATCATTTACAAGTTTCGAGTCATTGAGCTTACATACGAATGATGCCATTAATGGAACTACATATCCTTTGAAAGATAAAACTATTACTTATCATCTTTGAAGATAAGTGCTATTTTGTTTACAGTTTACTTCCTTGAAGATTTTTTTTTTCATCATATGGTATTTTATCTAACCACTCTAATTTTCTTGTTAATGATGAATAATATCCAAACTACTCCATTATCTCTATTATACTCTCTACTGTCTTCATGCTCTTCTCACTTTTCTCTCAACAAATATTGTTTAATTCAATGCTTTTTCCACATTAATTTGAAGTAATAAAAATTTAAGAACATCTCAATCAAATATATTGCGGATGTACTTCACACAACATATAAAAACACTTAGACCATTCATAATGAGTCGTTTGGATGACCAATCTAATGACCACTGCAGTCGAAAATCCTTCATCTAGACGACCATGAATAGTGATTTTTTATGTTTTTTTAACAAGAGTAACATAATCTAAGAGCAGTTGGAAGTTGAAATTAATCAAATTGCATCTTTAAAATAAATTTTAGAATTTATTAAGATGAAATTAGACGGTTACAGCGACAACAACTAACAACAACAACAACAACAACATGAAGAACAATAACAACAACAAAAACATCAAAAAAAGTAAATTTTGGACTTCAATTATTCATGTCATTGAATAGGAGTTGGGTCAATCTGGTTTGCAGACAATCACGGAATGTTTGGATTGTTTGGGGTGGTGTTCGAATTTTGGGAGTTGGGAGTAGACATTTTAGTGTTTTGAGTTTAAGAAGTAGATGAGAGAAGGAGAAAATGAAGTGTGAAGAAATGTTGAGAATTATGATTTTATTTATAGAGTTCGAAAAAATATAGTCGTTGGAGATATATTTTTATTTATTTATGTTAATTTTTAAAAAAGTAAAAAAGATAAAAAATGGTTATATGACCGTTGGTAGTGGACTCCACCACCAACGTATGGTCGTTGGTTCCCCAAGCAGTTGAAAGTCGGCTACTTGGGGTTCAGCCGACCTAACGACTGGTCCGAAAATACGTTAACTCAACTAAATTCAGTTACATTTTTAATAAATGATGGCCATATGATATGGTATTGTGTTTAAACGGTGCACTTTTCCAATTTACATGCTTACAGCTGCATTTCACAGTGTCACCATATAGCATACACAGTAGTGTGACAAAGAAGTCATGGGCATTCTTTCGACAATGCTTTTAAAAGTTTAACTTTTAGTAGTAAGTATGCAGTGGGTGATAAATGTTTTTCTTGTTCAAATATGGTCTTAGTTTTGGACTCTTATGTACAATAATACCATGCATTTACTTAAAAAACTCTCATTTGAATCATCAATCTTATCTCGAATTAAAACCATGTCGTAAAATGTAAATAGTCATGAGATAGCTACATCATCGATTGTCTTCGCCAATCATTCCGTTACTTGTTGAAATTTTCGCAGTTTGTCCGGTTGCATTAATAATGTTAGTACAGATCTCAAAAAAGAAAATTAATAATATTTGTACAAGGGTATTTTTGCAAAATGAGTCGGACTCATCAATTCAAATTCCAATTCCTTTCAATCTTTATCCTAATCATGGTGACTTGTACCCCATCGTCACACAACACACGTGCAAGGGCAAAATGCTCCTTCTTAAAATCCAAAACTTGAATTATACAGGATACCAATATTGAAGCAACTGGCGCGCCAAAGAACATATAAACATGGCGGTGTCACGTTCAAGCTCGATATCGAAGAGTCGTTTTATATGTATACCAAATTTATGTTTTCATTATAGTATAAATAGTTTATATAATGAAATTTTAAATGAAAACATTATTACATGGTGATAACGAAGTACCACATAGTTGATCAAATATTTTACTTTTAATTAAGATATTAGGAGTTTGAGTAATTCTTTAGTCCTTTAAAAAAAGAAAAATGCTAGTGTGTTGATTCCAATAATTTTTAAGTTGATAATTGCAATAAATAAATCAGAAGGTAAATTAAGGTTGCGTCAAATTTATCTTGGTAGATTGTTGAAATAATATAGCGAACCGTCAACACCAACATAATTTCTCATCAAAACTAATATGGCACTGTCCATGATGCATTTACAATAAAATTTCAAAATTTTAATAGTGAATAGCACGATAAAGTATATTCTTTTCGTACTTAAAAACTATCAAATTTAATGTTCTTCCACATAAGTAAGGTGATATTGTAACACTATATAATACTTTCTTATATCCTGAAAATAGCTTTTCGTGAAATAATATATAGGGAGTTAAGTGTCATTATATAAATTTAAAATATGAAGGGGGTAGTACTACTAGTGCTAAAAATCCAAGAACTCTAATTTACCAATTTCCCCACATGGAAACCCTTTATAAAGCCCCAAAATTCAGCTCTTTCACTAAGATACTCAAACATGCATGACCACCTCCACATGCAAAACTGACACCAATTCACCAATCCCATTTGCTCTACAGAGAGAAAAATAACCCAAACTTAGCTCATCATCAATGGCTACCATTAACTTCTTGTACATTCTGTCACTACTATTCCTCCAGTTAACCACCCTCTCCACCGCCTGCCCTCCTTCCGACCGGGCCGCTCTTTTGGCTTTCAAGTCTACCCTCCAGGAGAAGCGTTTTGGCATTTTTGACTCCTGGACCGGCTTCGACTGCTGCCACAAATGGTATGGGATCAGCTGCGACCCCGAAACCTACCGCGTCGCTGATATAAACCTCCGAGGTGAGGCCGAGGAACCCATCTTCGAAAAAGCCCACCGTACCGGGTAATTTGCCTACAGTTACATAAAACTTCAATTTCGGAAAATGTTTAGGATCTAAAATGTCTCATCTAGATTTTAAGTCATGGTTTTAAATTGTAACACACCAAACATTTAAAACTTTACAATGTCATCCACATGATATAATTCAGATGCATAATACATTGTTATGTATGTGGGTATGATATATAAGTATGAATTCGTCATAATTAATTATGTTATAGTAAAACGATTAATGATTGTTGTGGCCTAAATAGAACTGAACTTCAAATAAAATATAACTAAGAAAATCTAAACTGAATAGGTACATGACGGGCTACATATCTCCGGAAATCTGCAAGCTCACGCGCCTCTCGAGCATCACAATCGCCGACTGGAAGGGCATAACCGGAAACATCCCAAGCTGCATCGCCTACCTCCCGTACCTCCGAATCCTCGACCTCATCGGCAACAAGCTCACCGGCGAAATCCCGTACCAAATTGGCCGACTCAGCCGTCTCACCGTCCTAAACATCGCCGACAACCAGCTCACCGGCCGAATCCCCCGCTCACTCACCAACCTCTCCTCCCTAATGCACTTAGATCTCCGTGGCAACAACATCTCTGGCACACTCCCTCGCGATTTCGGTAAATTGCGAATGCTGAGTCGCGCTTTACTGAGCCGAAACAAAATATACGGATCGATTCCAGAAACGATCACCTACATTTACCGGTTATCCGATTTGGATCTGTCGATGAACAAGCTCTCCGGTCCGATTCCGGCTTCGTTCGGCAAAATGGCGGTTCTCGCGACGTTGAATTTGGATTGTAATCTGTTCACCGGTGCGATTCCGGCGAGTTTGATGAACTCGGCGATTGGGAATCTGAATTTGAGCAGGAATGGACTTGATGGATACATACCGGATGCGTTTGGTGTGAGATCGTATTTTACGGTGATGGATTTGTCGTACAATAAGCTGAAAGGGAGGATTCCGAAATCGATATCGTCAGCTTCGTTTATCGGGCATTTGGATGTGAGCCATAACCATCTATGTGGGCCGATTCCGGCGGGTTCGCCGTTTGATCACCTTGAAGCGTCATCGTTTGAGAGCAATGATTGTCTCTGTGGAAAGCCGCTAAGAGCTTGCTAATCATTGTAAGATGATTATAATGATGTAAGTTGCTGTGTTAAATCATTTAAGTATGATGATACTGTAGTTATTGGTGTATCATGTATGGCTTAAAACTTTCAACTTCGAAATTTTATGATGAAGTAATATATATTGAGTGTGTTACCTTATATCCTTTCGGAACGTGATTTATCAAATGTTGGTTTTTTTTTATGTGACTTTCAATTACATTTTGGTGACCTGAAAAATGAACGGTTTTGACTTTAATTTTTTGTTTCGACGTGATTAGGGGCTGATTGGCATGACATTTGAATGGGTGTTTTTGTAAAATTATATTTGAAATAGAATTGAAATGAGGGTATTTGAAGTGTATTTTAGACCAAATCACTGTTCATCGAGTCAAATGAGGACATTTAAATGCTATCTCAATTGTCCCTAGCTTTTTATTTTGAAAGATGATATTTGTCTAATCTATTTAGTTAGAGACAGATACAAAAATTGGATCTGTCAAATTGTCAATGTAGCAAAAAACCTAAACTAAAAGGAAAACTCTCAAATTACCAGATTCTCTAATTTTTCTTCTTCTGGAATTTGGGATCTTGACTGAAGATTTTGACTCATGTAGGTCAACCTGTATGCGCCTGGTCAACTTTTACTACTCTTATCTGGTATAAATCTTAATTCTTTCCTATACAATAATAATGTATATGATCTATAATTAATTCTGATCCAATCTAAACTTATCAATCTTACCTCTCATACCTTCAACTTTATTCACATCAAACTCAAAAACGTATACAAAAGTTCAATTAAAATTTAGGTAGTTCAATTTAATTTTTGAGTCCAACAATTCATCAAATTTTATTATGTATTGATCTCAAATTACATGCAAAGTATTTGATTTTAAACTTAAATTAAAAAATTCAATTTCAATTATAATTTTGTATATAAAAATTATAAAAAGTACAATTAGAATTGAGAATTCAATTCAAATCTGTAACAAAATACTTCGATGATCTTACAGTAGTAAACTTGGAGACCTAATATTTTTGGACTCTAAACGAGATGAAACTTTCACGTGAAGATTGGGTAGTACCGGAGTCATCACTTATGGTCATGGACATAGACAATAATAAATTTGAAGATGATGATCGGAGTAATAGCACGGAAGGTGTGCTTGACATTATAGTGGTGCGACAGGGCAATAAATTAGAGAGTCGATCGATCTACACAGTTAGTTGGTATTGTCGCCGTCGCTACCTGGGTTCACTAACGATTCGGCAGCTGGCAACTGACGCAACAGCTGAGACCCTCAGACATGGGCACATGTCCCGTTTCTCAATCGGACAAGATCATCATAATTACATACTTATAATCCACTCGATTGGGAAAATCTATAATTCCCTGATTATCCACACATTGTTGTGCCAATTATACTACTACAATAATGCCTCATAAAACTTCCCAAATCCCAATCACTTGTAGTACTCCACAGATTCTATCGTACTGCAAAGATATGATGCTCCAGCTTGTTTCCTTCAGGATTTGGTTTCGAATATGAACGTACTAAGTTGATGAATTTATTTTCAAAATTAATTCGTTACATAAATGGCTAACTAAACTGATAAAATAGCTAATTTGATAAGTTTATACATCAAATATATAGTTTGTATTTTTTAAAGACCTCATTTAGTTTTCCAAAACATAATCTATAAGGTTTGATATATTTTTTCATATTTTCGAGTGAGTCTTAAGACTTAGGAGAGACAACCTTAGAGAAACACATAAATATTAACAATCACCAAATAAAAAGCTAGCTATTAAACGAACCCAACCAAACCAAAAGTTAAAAAGTTAATTATTCTTTAACTCATATTCGGTATTAATCTCAAAAAAACCAAAACACCTAAAAACAAAACCATCTCTCTAGAAAACTTCCTCTCGTCGAAAAAGTTTAAACTCACCGAAAAAGGCTCAAATTCGCCGGAAACAACTCAAAAAGTAGTCGATCTCACCGAAAATAACATCACAAAGGTATGAAAACTTAGATCTCGACCTAGTTTTCATGAAATCGGTGATTATTTTGATGAATTTCATCTTGTATTCTCTTTTCTCTCTCTCCCAATATATCCAAATTGATTGAACCACGTTTGAAATCGATGAAATGAACTACATGAAGGTACGCCAAAGTTGATCTCTTCTGATTTATGTGAAATCGATGTGTATTATGATGAATCTCTTATGGCTTATTTGTGTAATGTTTTGGCTTAAATGTCGGATGTGCAATAAAATAGAGTATATACATATATGCTCGAAAATTGGTGTTTCTACTACGATTTTGATATTTATGCATCGATCTATTCAGATTATGTTTGTATGTAAGTTTCAACAATGTTTTCATTCAAATGTTAATTGATTGTATTATTATTTTTACAATAGAAGTTGAAATCTGAAAATAGCTCTGAAAATCTTGTATGAATATTCTAGCTAATATGTGCAATGTTGTGGCTTATGCATGTAATGTTATATGTGATATGTAGCATGTAATACGTTCAATAGTGCTAATAATATGTGGTATTTGTTGTCTACAATGTGCTACATTACTTGTGTAATGTTCTTACCGTATATCTGTAATGTTTTTGTAAATATGTTGTATGCAACTACATCAATGTGTTATGTGTTGTCTACGATGTTCTACGTTATTTGTATAATGTTCTAGATCTATCTCTACAATGTTTTCGTAATGTGCATTGTATGATGTTACATCAATATTCTATTTACTTTTTTACAATGTTGTATGTTATATGCGTAATGTTTTTTACGTAGCTCTGTAATGTTTTCATAAATATGCAGTGTTACGTTAATGTTTATACATAATGCAATGGTTTATGTTACTAGTGTAATATTTTTCGCGTATCTCTATGATGTTTTTGATTGATCTCTATAATGCTTTCGAAAACATACAATGTAAATGTTCTACGTTATTTGCGTAATGTGTTATGTATTCAATGTTCCTCACTCATGTATGTGTAATGTGCTGCTTGTATTAATATCTCAGGTGTTATGTCTTATTTCATGATGTTTTATTATATATATTACTAATGTTTTAAACTATATGAATAATGTTTTGTTCAATGTTTCATGTTATACATGATTCCTCAATCATGCCAATGCTGACTTCATGTACATCAAGTAAAACAACAATAGGCACTGAAATATCTTGACCCTGACTACACAAAAATATAAGGCCAAAATAAAAAGTTGGTAATAAATTCAAGCTGGAAAAGGAAATCACTACTGAATGACAAATCTCCAAATGAGCATTTTTTGTGATATGAACATGTTGCCATGTTGTACTTGAAAATGAATGTCATTCAATTGTTATTTAAGTATTAAATATGCCATGATGTAATTGAATGTAACGAATGTTATGTCTTATATAGTTAATGTTGTTGGTTATATATGTTATGGTACTCATTATCTTCGTGATATTATTAATTAATAACATTAACTTAACCACAAATGTTCCTACTTGTATTGTCAATGTTTTTGCTTATATATTTAAAATGTTCATTTAAGAATATGACGGACTATTATAACTTAATATTGAATATGTAATAATGTAATGGAAGAATATATGCATGATGTTCATTGGAAATGTTCTTACTTATAATCGAATGTTCTTCTTTATTTCGATAATGTTCTTAACTATATAAGTAAGGTGCTAATCAAAACTAGTAATTTGACCCGATTCAGTGACCTGCGAAATGAATCAAACCTGCCCAGTGGCCCGCAAAAATATAAATGGGTGTGGTAAATGGCAATAAATCCGTCTTTATTGTCTCCCTATAAACATGATCTCACTTAAGACTTTGTGATTTCCGAATGCATTTTCACTTTTTACTAATTTTCGAACTTACAAGTTAATTCTCATTCGATTTTAAATTGTGTTATCAACTAGTCAAGTCGAACTTAAAATTGATTACGATCGAAATCGAGCCAGAGTGATGTAGTATCCATGAGCAACATCACTTGCAATAGTATTATGTTTTGGATGATGAATTTGGATTGAATTTTGGGTAATTGGGTGAATCCAAAACAATGAAAAGGAGTATAGAAAAGTTTAGAAGTTTAGTTTGTTTTTGCGGTGAAGAGTTTGGTAATCTTCGAGAACTGCCCAAAACGCTCATGAGCCGTTTGATGGACTATGATCTAACGATTGAGGTTTAAGGAAGAACGTGGGAAAGTTAGTTGTACGGTTGGTGAACATATCAGATTACATTATGTTGTTGCTAATCGATGACAACATAGTCCTCTCTGATTTGAGCTTAGTTAGATCTATACTCTATTCCCAATCTTTATACAACTGTGACTGTACATATGTCGAATTGTGCCGATCATCGTACAATTCCAATTTCCAGATCCCATCTTCACCATTGTTGATTTGGAGCTTCCTCCTAATTCATCTTGTTCTAGTGAAATCGTGCTCTTGTTTCCTTCTATGCAGTGGATGATTTGGACACAATTTATGGTCTGTGCATTTCAGAAATATTGATCACTATATCGTATTACTTGACGAAAAACATGTGCATTGCTTCAATGACTACATTATCAAGTGTAATTTTACTCACACTAGTTAAGTATTAAAATCAGGCATGAATTGCAGTAGTTGAAAAAAATAAAAGTGTCGATTTGATAACCGAGAACTGTAGTAAATGTAAGCTGTTCTAGCTTTCCGGTTTTGGATGAAGGAATGTTATCTTGGAAGGAGACTGCAAGGTTTTTGTTAAAGCCATCAACAGTCTGGTTTCCTTGCTTAGTGTTTCGCCATATTGTCCAAGCACGGTCTCTATGTTTGATCCCTTTCTGTGTATGTTAATCAATCATTAGCTAATAGCTTGTTCTACAAATCATACATATAACTTGATTTTGATGTAGACGGTTTCTGTTAGCTTCGATTTTCAGATGTATGGCCTTGTTATAGGTTTTTCTTTTTATTTTTTTATACCAGATTGATCTGCTGTAGCAATCACATGAACAGGCAATTGCCCTGGAATCTGTTATAGAACTAGTCCTTCAAGAATCTGTCGTTCCACATACCAGATACACCATTTCCTTTCATTACATGGTACTAATCAATTATTCAGTTACAATAATGCCTTAGGCTTTGTTAAAATTAAAATATACTGTGTAGGATTCATCCTTAAAGCTAAGCAAAGGAGACAAAAGGAAGTTCCTTTGCATCCCTTTTGCCACAAAGCTTATTGGATGATATTCACTGAATCCTTTTCTCAAAGCAAAACTCACAGCCGGTTCAAATCCTGCCTCAGACGATTTACACACAAGTTTGATACCTTTTCCAGCTTTATAGCCTACTCCACTGTATGCATAGCAATCTTTTTTCTCCGCAGATTCCAAGGAAACTGATCCGTGCTTTCCATCCAATCCATTTACTAGCCGGAAAACCGAACCACCAGTTTTCGGAGAATCTGCTAACCCAAGGTTCTCGTTTTCTCCATTATGTACAATGAGCTTTCCTGGATAGTCGAATGGTTCTAACATGACTAGTTCACCAATGGCATCTGAAGGGTCAGACAGTTTTCTTGGTGTTGGGTTTTTTAGAATGAGACGGAAGGTTGAACTGATAGAAGAATCAGTTCCTTCATGAGGCAAGTCTTGCATTGTCATTGATTTGTTTGAGTTTGTCAGGGCAAACATTGTGCTGTCCGAGACTTGTTGCGTGAAGGAAACCAAATTGGAATTGTAACCTGCTGGAATTGGAGTTATCCAGTCTGAAAATGTGTTGGAATCATCGTTTATATCCCAGTCTCCGTTTGTGTGGCCAGCTAAGAGATATGGACCGTAGAATATTGCTTGAAGAGGTGACCATTGGGGACGATCATCTGATGAATCACAAGAAAATTAATCAGCTTGGAATTAGGAAGATATTAAGGACAAGTAGATTATACTGGTAAATTGTAAGAGAGTTGAGAAAAGAGTATACCTTTGATAGCCTCAGTTCTAAATGTTATAGGCAGCTCAAGAGTAAGTTTGTCACCAATGTTCCAATTTTTTTTGACAGTCAGAAAATTTCCTGTATCCAGAAATGTCATTGAAAATTTCAGCTTCTACTACTGTTATAACTTATTGAGCACAGAAGTGTGAAGTTACCTGGAGCTGTTAAAGGCATATCCTGACCGTTTAGTGATGCTTTTGCACCGTTAGAGTGTGTCCACAGAGGGATCCTCATGTTCAAAGCAGACGCTCCAATAAAAGCTTCCTGTGAACCAATGCGAACAGAGAGCATTAAGCTTGCAATAGAAATGATAGAACATCTACTAAATTTGATTGAAGCATGCATTATGGAAGTATCAGTTCGAATATATGTACCTCTTTAGAGGTTATTGTAAATGACACATGAAGTCGTGGATCCCATGAGACGACTTGCTCTACTTCTTGTCTTAAGGAAATGTGTCCTGATTTCCAATTAAGAGAGCTAGGTATGTACTGAATAATGTAAAGTGCAGGTGTGTTTCCTCCCTCTTCAAAGTATATCGAATCTCCCAACTTTGAGAACGACTCAATCCCTGCAGCAAATCAATGGGAATTCGGTTATTATGGGAGCTAAACATGTCGAATCATGAACACTGTATGTGAAAATAACCTGTTCCATAGCAGCACCAGAAAGAATCAAACTTTGTTCCCCACTTGTGGTAGCTTACAGCCTTAGAACCGCCAGGGGCAAGAGGAAGCATATAGATCATGACTCCAGGTTCCGTTCCTCTTTGGATGCCTAACACACCATTTGTCAGAGCACGTTCGTAATAATCTGCATAAGCCATCTCCTTGGTCCATCTGAACAGGTGGCGTGAGACTTTGAGCATGTTGTAAGTAGTGCAAGATTCTTCATTCTCGGTTATTAATGTATCAGCCAAACGCTTAGGATCAGACCTACACTCGAATCCGGACTAGTTTAAGAGACGTTAGAATATAAGTGAGAGTTAGGATTTGTCAGTGTATGGTATTTTTACCAGAACTCGCTGACAGATGTTCCTCCTGTGGCATAGCTATGAGAAGAGTTAACCATCTCCAAGAAGTAAGTTCCTATTTCCTGACATAAAATGTGTAGAATAAAGATTCAGGTTTCTACAACATAAAAATTAACAACCACAATCTTTTAAGACTTTACACACTTTCAAGCACAGGACAAGTACCTTATATAGAGGATCACCGGTAACTTCATAACGCATTTGAGATCCAATAACGATTGGAATATGCGTATTGGCATGGTATCCAGATATATCATCAGCCTGTATTACAGAAGATAACAGTACGGCATTAAAGCATCCTCACACTGTACCGGTTGATCTATCAGTACTCAGTTCTGTGTTAAGGTTAGTTTAAGGTGAGACCAATCCATACCTTGATAGCTAGCAATCCTAGAAAGCATGGTTTGTCGAAAAGATGAGCTAATACCAAGTGTTTCTGATTACCCTGAAAACAAGAATAACTCTGCGATTATTTTCTCGGATCTTATAAATTGGACTAGAACATAACAGTACTCTCCACGCACCGTGATGCTGTACAGTTTATACAGCACATCATTCATGCCTCCTGTTTCCTCATTCAACGAACGCCAGTGTTGTTCGATCGAATGCTTTTGTATTACATTCTGCACTCGATTATAGAAGTATTCGACCATCCATGTCAACACCTTCAAAGCCTGATCATTACCAGCCAGAGTATACTGATCATACAAACCTGCCATTATCTGCTAAAACAAAAGATCATTAGTTGACCAAACTGACAAAATTCATGAATTTTTCAAAAGGACCCATAGTTCATGCAGTATATTATTTCACGAACCTTGTGAATCGTGTAATATGGTGCCCAGACTGGCTGTAGAGCTTCGACTCGGTCAAAGAATTCAGATGGAAAAGCAGAGAGATATCCTGTGCCCATTTTCTCCTGACAGGCCGATAAAACGGATACTACTGCTGTCATTTTCTTTTTAAGCGTTTCATTGCTCGTACTAGCCCACATCTGTGCAGAAGCGCTCAGGTAATGTCCTTCAACATATAAATGCCGATATCAGCGCAAAAGATTACAGAAGATACTTCACACACACACACACACACACACACACACACACACACACACACACACACACACAACAATATATATATAGTTATGTACTTATGTTGATATATAACCTCTCTAACATTATCAGCTATCAGTTACATTATCGACAACCATTCACCTTATCAGGTCGCTTACCAAACAAACATAAGCCCAAACTTAACCACAAGCACATAAAAGAACTAGTAATGTTCACTTTAGAAGAGACCAGCAAAATATATACTGCAGTTTTATGAATGAAACCAACCTACAAAGTGACCACGAAGCTCCATGTCAGGACTCTCCCACCCGCCATACGGCTTGCCTAAAGTCGCAAAACCAGCCGTCTTTCTAAAGCTCCACACTAAGCTATCAACATCCAACATCAAGAGATACTCCAAATTGGTATTCTGAGCCTTTCCATGCATCGAATTAGGATCCAACCGAACATCATTCAACGGAACTTCATTAAGCAGGCCTTGAACTGAACCGGAATTCTTAATCTGCCTGTACATCATTGTCCAGGAGTTCTTCTCCTCCTCCTTCAACATCTTCCTGGGAAACAAATCCGACCAAGCCAATTCATCGGTGGGCGTCAAATGGTAATGCGAAAACACCTCCTTTTTCCACGTCTCGTTCTTGGAAGTCTCCAACTCGTATCTCAAAGTGTGCGACACAAAATAGTCGTCAATTTTTCCATTGTTAGTACACGTCTTGCCTTGAACAAACCCATTTAACTGAGACACAAGTAACATCAGTTGGAAAAGCAACCAAGTCTTCATCTTTTCGGCCTGGAAAACACGAAAAGAAACAAAAACTTAGTCGATGAAACTATAGGCCAGACTTAACCAAGTGTATATATTACTAGCTCATATCAACATATAAACTGTTTTCACTTATAGAGGATAAAGATCGAATCTTTTCTTGCGAAAAGCATGATGCAAACAATTCTGCTGATGCACATCAATCGCAATCGATCAAGAAAAAGACAACAAGAACGATGCAGTCTCGTGAAAGCAAAAGCATGCTTCTTGCACAATGAAGACAAAATGCTCACTCTGTTTCCTCTGTTTCATTGCAAACAAAAACATAAATATAAACTGACAGATAATATGAAGTTACCAGAAGAAAACGATGGTGCTTAAACAAGTTTCACTACAGGATAGGACAAGGCAATTTTCAAGGATAGGCTTCTCACTGGATTTCAGTTTTAGTACATCACATTTGGTTTAATTAATAATCTGTGTCAGTCTGGTAAACTATCATAGATCATAAATGCAACAAAATGGTGGAGTTAAAGGTAAGTCTGGAGTGAATTATTACTCCATGATTGGAAGCATTTAGGGGTGAATGCGACATGTAGCTTCTCAATTCTTGTGAACAACCACTTAGCATGTCTATGTGCATGTTAAAGGTTTGGAGCGGTGTGGCCGTGTGGGGAATAAAATATGACGTATTATCGGAAGGCTGGCTATCTCACTTTATGAAGTCGGTTGTTGTAACTTTTATAAAAGTTGTAAAACGTTGCTATTTTGTTACCTCATTTAATACCGAGACGGATGGAACATGTTGCAAATATTTGCAACTATGACTGGGATTAGCGAGTAATGTGGTAAAACATTGGACATATGAGATGAGAGGGACATATATTACAAACTACCAAACGAGAATCACGGGAGAGGATCATTGTCTTCTGGAATTTGGAGTTTAATAATAAGAGAATCACATTTCACAACCAAGGTATTTTTATGTTAATATTATTACTAATTTTTTATTTTTTTCTTGTACTGTTGGGATTTATAAAAGAGTATAAACAAGTGGGAGCTAGCATTCACGGAGTTCTTGGATAACACTGCTATACTCTCAGGAGGAGAAGTTAAGTGTGTATAGTCAGGGCCGCCCGTAAAATATGAGGCTCCATGTGAAATTTTGAAAATGGACCTTGAATACTTATATATATATTATAAAATTAAAAATATAAATTTCATATATAATTAATTTATATGGTAAAATAAATTTTAAATAGAATACAAAGAACATCTTTCGAATAAATCATTAAAAGAAAAAAGAATAGTTACTTGAAAATTGTAGCTTCAAAATTAGGTCCGAAATTGTGGAAGCCCCCAGTTATGATTCTCCAATACAATTGATCGAACTCGTACTTGCAATCAAAATTAAAATAGTGAAATAGTTTAAGACAAAGAATTGTAGAATAAGATTCAAAATTACATATTAGATGTCGAGCTAATTTAGAAAGTTGGCCTTCTAGGCTTTTACTCAATTAATTCAAGCTTAATTTTCTCAATCGACTATTAATACTTAACATATTGACAACTGAGAAATAATAAACGATGTCTTCTATCCTGAGAAGAATAGAATTTTTTTTTAAAAACAAAAGTATACATATTAGTTACGGTCCTGGGCCGGGGCCTCAAAAGAAGTGAGTCCCATGCGGCAGAGTTCAGGGCCGGGCCTGTGTATAGTGTACCTACTTCACTATCTGAATAAGCCTATTTTAATTACATTTTGTATGTATGCAAATTTTCAACATTCGACACTATAGATCGTGTAACAATTCTAGTCAAACTCATGGGCAAAAAATTCTTCGTACCTAAGCTATAGGTGAATTGTCGATTATGTGATTATAATTTATTTATTCGCTGATGTTTAAAACATAATTTAGTTAATCAATTAACTAGTGAATTAATGAGTTAAACTCACATAGTCTACAATTCATGGTAGATTAGGTATTTTGGGTGCGGAAGAAATTCCATACACACCAACTGAGCCGAGTACTCCCTTCGTTCCGTATAATAAAATACATATTATTTTTATAAATATTCTACAAAATTAGACACGTCTTAAAAATAGTAAAAAAATACTTCCACTAACTAATTTAATATTAATATTATAATTAAAAAGTAATTCTATTAACTAAAAACTTCTACTAACTAATTTAATATTCATATTATAATAATAAATAATTAACTGTATTAAAAATAGTATTGAAAAAACCTGTATCTTATTATATGGAAGGGACGGAGAACTATTTAGACTTGATCCATAAGGTGATCTTGGCAAAGATATAACTAATTAACTAAAAAATTGAGGGGCTGATTGGAGTAGCATCCAAATGCCTGTGTTTGTTATGGCATTTAAATGCTGAAGATCGAGATGCCTCTACTGTAGCAACATTTTTCTCTACCTATATAACAAACCTATAATATCCTATCCAATTACAATTCTATATCAAACACAATTTTAACAATCCCACTACAATTCCGATCACTATTTAAACATTTAAATCGAGACATTTAAGTCGCATGCCAATCAGTCCCATTCATCCTTAATGGCGGAGGGTTTATTTTGCTTTGCTGGAGAGGGCAGTTTTGGGGCACAAAGCATTAAAATTGAAGGGGACAAATTGCCAAACTATGAAATGGTACAAATGAATGGACCAATCCATGTGATGTTATAGGTGTCCTTTATCATCGCCCATTGCTTACCCTACCCTACAGGTCGCGTCCACGATATACCTTTGGAAATATTACCATCACCAATGCAATTTCTAAAAATGTTTTAGATTACCTTAATTAACCACATACAGTGTAAATTGATTGAACCGACCATTACGGCCATCTCAGGTTAGATGAAACTTGAGATCATCTTGTGTATGTGCCTTGCGCGCATCTCGTCCCGTGACTAAATTTGAAGGGTGCTTTAAATAATTATTTCACTTTTAACTTAATGTCTTACTAGAAATTAAATTAATTGCTAATTTAGTTTTAATTGTATGTAACGCGATAGAGGTTGAATAGTGAATGCAACCAACTCACATTTCACTGTAGATTCATAGTTATGTTGGTTCTTCTGCTCTTGCTGGAGTACTTGTTGAAGTCAACTTTGCATGTTGTTACAACTCTTCTTGCAATTCTTAGACTCATTCTTTTTCATCAAATGCTATATGTGTGTTTTAACACGAATTATATCACTTAAGTTCAAGTTTAATCCGATTCAAAATTTATATTTTTCCACGCCATTAAATTATTAACTTAATTATTGAATTAATAATCCTTTATAGATGATGTATTCGTCATAAATTAAATATGTATACCTTCACTTATGTATAATATCGACTTTATTTAGATATGTTATGGTAAATAATCTAAGAAAAGTTATGTAAAACAAGAATCTTCATGCAAAATCTGAAATGGAAGTGTAGTGTTGTTGTACGAGTCAATTCGGATCGAGTATTGTGAATATTGTACTAAAACTTAACCGAATCTAGCTCGAAATCAAATCATTAACAAAACGACTAAAAAAGAAATAGGTAAACTTAACGAGCTCAGACAAATCATCGTTAAGTCTCGACTGGCGTCACATCATCGAAGGCAGTGATGAGAGGAGCAAAACCCAGTTTAATTCACCGCGTAATTCTTCAAACTACATCTAGCCATCTGGGTATAAATTCCTTGCAATTGAAGTGATTGCGTAAAGAAAGAAGGAAATCGAACGAGTTATCTCATTATTGGAATTATCTGTCCCCAAATTACAAATCCTTAAGGTGCATTTTCTACTTCTCTGCCCTCTCTGTTTGTTTCCTCTTTCCAATTGATTTTGTTGGTAGAATCTATTTCAATTATTAACTTCATTTCTATCACCAAATTTAGTTTTTTTTTTTCTGCAGCTAATCATTGTGTTGTCGAAATTTTGTATTATTGCCCATCTGTGTGTTCATCATGTTCCTTGTTTTGGTTAGGGCTTTAGACTGAATTTGATTAACGTGCAATATGTCATGTGTAGAATTCTACTAGTATTTTAATTTGGTTCATCTCTGTAGTTTTTTCTTCTGTTTTTGTGTGTGTTGAAGTTTTTAGAGTTTGCTGAAAACACTTTTAGAGGATAGATAAACACAACGAAACACACGGTCGAGTAGTTCTTTGGTTCACACGGAAGGAGATGGTAATTGGCAAATGGCAACTATGTTGATCTGTTCGAAAGCCGTATATTTTATAAAATGTTAATTAATTCTATGAGAAAACACTGGCCAGTATCTAAGCTGCTGTTGTGGTACTACTCTCGGAGTATATTACGTCTTTCGTGCGTTCCATGACCTGCTTCTGTTATGTGTAATATTACTTGGTGGTGATACGCAATCGATATTTCTGTATCTCACTGCTACCTTTTCATTTATTTGCTGCAATGCTGAATGAGTATCAGATTGTTAATGAATCAACTAGGTGTCTGAAATTATTCAATTACACTTCTCTAACCGAGTAGCTTCCCTGAACTAGAGGAGAATATGATTTTCATAAAAAGAATAAGAAAACTAAAAACATTGAGTTAACCTAATCTCAGAGATGGGCTATTGATCTTTTGTGTTTAATTTGTTATAATTGTACTATATGCTATCAGTTATGGGCCAATATTTTATATTTTGGCAAAATTTGTGAAACGGCCGTGGATTGAATTTAAGTATTAGTGTTGGTCTTGGAAAAAGAAACTTGGGGTTTGTGTGGAGTACCTATTGTTTCCTGCAGCTACTCAAAAAGCCTTTCTAAATCAGTTACTGCACTAGTTTTAACATGTGATTGTGGTATACTTGGTTAAAATTTCACATTATTCTGGGTATACTTTCCAGAGATTCACGGTTAGAGCACATAGAAGGGGAATCTGAGTGAGTCATTTTTTCGGATTGATAATCTTTCCGTGGGTCACTTGGAAGTCTACTCAGTTTGTTTCTGTAAAAATGTCAGCATTATATTGCATTTAAATAAATTTACTGTCTTCGAAGCAGAAAATATGGGAAAAGAGTCTTTTTTACAAGAGATGCATGAATTGGAAGGACAAGCTGAGGAAGAAGAAGAGTATGTTCTTCTTGACTTGGACAACATTTCTAAACACATCGACATTCCCTTGAACGTGCCATACATTCTCTAGTATGATCTTAACTTCTCAGCTGTCTGTAATATTTTGACTGGATTCTAGAGGCTTTATTTTCTGTTCTATACCTGCTTGAAAAACTTCGACACCAAGGGAAATTGTTTTTACTTCTGAACATAGGAGATGAAAATAGATAACAACTATAGTTTTCCTTGTTTTAATATATAAAACCTGCCGGTGATTAAGTAGATACCACAACTTTCTTAGTTTGTTTTTGGGCAATGCAAACTTACTTTTGCAAGACTATAAGGGAAACTATACCCCTTGATTTGGATCAAGGGTAATTCAACCTGGATCTTGCTCATGCAAATGTAACTTCTTAACCACTTCGCCAAACCTGTGGGGCTTCTCAACTTTCATAATAAATAAGTATCTTGCCCAAAGAGTCATCCAACCTTTTGTTTTTTCTGTGATATTGGCACTGAAATGTATAAATATAGTACAAGGAGCTTTCGCTATAGCCTGGGTCTTTTCTCTGCCGGAAACTCTGGCTTGAACTCTGAGCGTGCAAATCATATATTCACTGATTTTTGAATTAATAATGCAGGGCCTGGACTCACTCAACCCCATTCTGACGATTGATAACAAAATTAAGCTGGTATGATAGGACCGGAAATTAGATGTTTTTTATGCAGTGCTAGAACATTCTTCTAGATTGTTATTTTCAGTTCTGAATGAGAGTTGTTGGTGCCTTATTTTTTCTTCATTGGTTGGAAAAATGTGAAAGGATTTCATATATTGTTGATACCGTTTGCATTGATCACACCAGAACATCTAGTGCAATTAATGTTATTACCATACCTCCCTGGTTATTGTTTTTGATATAGGGATCGAACATGAGCTTCCTAGAATTCATGGTTTACTCGTTAATTATAGATTTTTTGTGAGTGTTCTATTGCTTGTTGAGCTAGAGAAATACATGTAGTTGCATTATAAGGCGAGGAATAATTGTTGTGGATTGCCACTTTGTCCATTAAGCTCAACTCTCATAGTGTATCAAAATTTTCATACTGAGGCAGAGAGCAGCTTGTTGATCATCAGTATTCAAAATCGGAAATGGAATATTCGTTGTCTCACAAATGAATTCGTACCTGCATGTTCTTGATATTCAGTGATTATTACTTACAGCAAGTTAGCAACTACTACTCTGTTTGTTATGTGGTAGACCAATAATCCTTGTACTGTGTTGCCTCAACCAGGTTGGAGAGTATGAAGAAACTATAGGAACCTGCCTTCTGTTCAATGAACGCGGTGAGCACACTTAAAATCATAAATCCCATATTATTTGCTGGTTTTAAATATCTATTTGCGTGCTTCTACATTTAGTTTCGGCCTTTATGAAACGGTCAAATACTCCATTGCGTCTTGGACTCCTTTAGACAATTAAATTCTAGATAGTGTTATTTTTGGGTAATGAACACCAATACCAGTAGTATCTTTCATGTGGATGTGCGATACTATTTGCAAATGCTGATTTAGTGCCATAAGCCACTATATTTTGTTCAACTAAGTAAATCGATATGTTTACTAATTTTGTTTATACTAGACGGATAATTTATGTTTTGTAACATAGCTGAATCGTGGTTATATATATGATGCGTGCTTCATTTTGCAGAGGCGACTCCTGTTGTTCACCAAGAAACAGGACAATCAGATGCCAATCTTTTCTCAGGAGTAGGCATAATAGACCCTCAGCAACCCCCCGAGAAAACTGTCAAAGGAGTAGCTCGTCTCCATAAAGTTCTAAAGTTCAATCGAGTTTTGGAAGACTCTACGAATGGAGATGCAAAGCCACCAGCCAAACTGGTAATTGACTAATTGTCTGTGTAACAAACCAACGGGTTATGATAGTATACATCTATTACGATTATAAAAAGGAGGACCATCAAGGTAGTTAGCGGATTGGATCTTTAACAAAGCAGCCCGAAAATGCATGGATCTTACTTTCCAATATGTTTCATACTTTCATCTCTTCTTTATTCATATTTTTTGAAATCATAGAATCGAATCTTAGCGTGTTTTTTAATTTTTTTCTTTTTCATCAAATTGATATACGTGAGTTTTACATAAATTATGAAGTTTGTGCCATTGTCACACTCTATTCAATTTCCATTACCTAGACCTTGGTAACATCAATTACTAGTACAATACATAGTTCTAATTTCTAACTCATTCATGGACAATTCCGATTATATGCAGGAAGTGAGAAAATAAATTACACATTAAAAAGCTAAAACCAAATGTTCAACTTGTACTGTTTGCACCCTCTTACAAAAAATACGATAAAGTATACCCTTTTCATAAAATATACATGAGTGTTGTTACTTTCGAACCCACTCAAGTTTGGAAGAAAAAACAACCGTCGAAGTCTGATGTTATTACTCTAGTCCCAATTCTCTGTAGTTTAATTTTGTTGATCTCTGTAGTTTTTTCTTGTGTTTTTGTGAGGTACATCTCTGTGTTGAAGTTTTTAGAGTTTGCTGAGAACACTTGTAGAGGATTAACATAATGAAACATACGATCAAGTATGAAAAAACGCTGTTGAAGATGACAAAAATAGCTCTCTATTATCAAGATAGCATAGCAGAATAATTGACAACAAACAGGAAATCCACAAAAAGCTCAGCTAATTTTACCTATGCATAAAAGTTGAAACGATCGGGGAAGAGTCGGGAGAGAGTTTACCTTCGGATTAGGCCTTACTATAATGCGTTTTTAATCTAATGGCGAATGAGACTAAGCTCCAGATCGCTCTTCCTTTGTTTTGTAGGAATAACTTGGAATCTATCGCCACGGCCACTTCCATTAAGGCGGACAATGCTTGGTTGGTAAAAGCTTCGAGAA
>JAYMSP010001001.1:0-37741 GCA_036897095.1 Plantago elongata | reverse complement strand
GGTTGCACACAATACACATTGTCGTATTAGGATACACTTATTTATTAACTTCACATCCCTGCTGATCTCTTTGTCATAAGTCTGTAGACGGTTAAAGTATCTGCGCTCATTAATGAAAGTGATGTTCGATTGTTCACAAGTGATCAGTTGTTAACATATGCTCTGTCGTTTTTCTTGTACCGAGTGATTTCTATTATTTCGATGTAATGTTAGCATTAACACGGAAGCACGGTTATTCTGAGGCCTGGGGTGCATTCAGTTTCTGCTTGCATTTATTGTTACAGATTACATCCACAAATGGCACTTCAATAAATGTCCTCTAAACACTGTGATTAGCACATCTACAGAAAAGGCAAGATTTTCATGGTCAAAACGTGGGATTATTCAGCACTCATTCGCATGATATAATGTGTTTTACTTTTCGCATCAGCGCATCCGACCAAAATGAGGAAAAAATTAGTTATTGCTAATGCAAACAACCTCTGCTGATTCTGTTTCTTTATTTTTCAGACTGTGTTATGTGTTTATCCAGCTGTGTTGTTTCTGTCATTCAATGAGATATTTCTCTGTGCTTAGGGTTTTGGGACTGGATTAATTTCATAAAATCCGGAGACTTTGGAGAGAGAGGAGTCTTCGGTGCTGTGAAATTACAATTTCCTGCTGGTTGACAGTGGAAGTTTGGATGTTGTTCTACACCCTCTCTGGGGTCTGCTGATTGTATAAGGTGCTTCAAACTAGCAATGGAGATAGAGAGAGTATCCTTACTAGGTAGGGAAAGTGAGACGGGAAGTGGGATTGCTAGGGATGGGAACAAGGAAGGCTTCCAACATTCAGAGATCGAAATGATCGAAATGGATCCAGCTGACACTGGAATGTCTGACATTGGGGAAGATGGAAATGTATCCCGAACTGAGAATTTGGTTTATAATTCAGTGGAAAGAGAGGAGGGAAGCGCCCATGGCAGTGTTGCATTCTCAAGAGAAGCTCCTCTTGTAATCAAGGACGGAACAAACATGGCTTCTTGCAGTTGTGGTGCTGAGAAACTTAAATCCAGGATAGCTGCCTCTGATTCTGAGAATGGAAAAAATGAGAGGAAACTCAGTCGACAGGATAGAATAGAGTTAGGCCGTTTGTTTCAGGGGGCAGTGAGTTCTCATGATTGGGAGCTTGCTGAAAGTCTGATCTTGCTAGCAGACCCTCAGACTCTAAATGATGCACTGTGCATTTCATTGGATTCCATCTGGTTCCTGAGCAGCCCCGAAGAATTGTATGGGATTACTAGACTGATTAAGAAGGTAATTGGAAATGGGGCGTTTGACTTCACTAGGGCTGCCCTTAGGACTTCATTTCTTGCTTCCTGTGTTTCTGCTTGCCAGAGTCGAACAATGAGTCTTGCAGATACTGTCACTGTGATGGCACAGAGGTATGGGTCTCTCTGTTTTCTCTATGTTCCTAGAAGTAGTATAACTCGTTAATTTTCATAGCTCGATTCTTTTGTTCTCTTTTAAAATATTACATAGACCTGATCATGGTTCCCATGCCGCCAAATATATTATTTTCTCTCAGCATGCCAGAGATAGTCATTTGAGATTAACTTCTAAAAGACTTCAATATATTATACTACTTATTAAGGAAGCATTGATCGTGGATGCTAAACTCATTTGAGTTTATTCTGTGTCACTAAAACAGGACAACTTTTGGCATGTGACCCAAGCTTTTTAACCTGCATTTTGCTCGTAGGAATCAAAGTAATATAATTAACCCTAATAGTCTTTTTCTTTCCTTATTGAAAGATAACACAATCTATTTCTTTTTGATATTTATTTACGATGCTGGAACCGTAGGAAATAAGTTTTGTTGGGAAGTAGACCCCTCGTTTATCATTCTTTACTTTGAAGCAGGTTACATGAGAGGCTTCAGGAATGCAATGGTGATGAAGTTTTGAAGGCTGAGGCTGGTGCCAAGGTTCAGAAATTTACTGAGTGGGCCCTCAAATGTATAAGTTTCCACTCCCGTTCCCAAGCTAATAGGGAGAAAGTGGGCCATAACTCTGCACTGGAGGTTCAGCTACAGTTATCCGCTTTCAAGACCTTCCTAGATCTTGCAGGAGACAATCTTAATGGGAAAGACTATACTGAAGCATTTGATGCAGCTTGCTTCCCGCTTACTCTCTTCTCCAGTTCATTTGATCCTGGTTGGGCAACAGGTATATCAGCTACGGCAATCCATGGTTTGTTAGCCTTGCTGGTCGAAGGTGGGGCAGATAATGTCAACCAGTGTTTTCTGGAGGCTTCACGTTTTGGAAGCACAGAGCTTGTCCGCATTTTACTGCAGGTAAAATCTCCGTTTGTGTTTTAGTGCTCTTAGGTTTACGTTGGGTGCTTACTGTGTACCGTAGAGTAATTGCCATTTGGAAGTTACTACCTTGAATTTTCTTTATAATACTATATCAATATTGCTGTTTCATATAATGATATAAATACTTGCTTCCCCATTAACATTCCAGCCTGGCTCATTGCATGTTGATTTTCTGCATCTCCTTTTCCACTACAGCTTGATGTTGGAGTTGCTTAAAAATATAGCTTTGGGCTAATGGCACATAACAGCCTTGTCTTTTGACTATTAAGTGAACTTTGGCATCTTGATCGTGTATATTAGGTCACACCTCTGGTCTTTCCAGAATAGGTGCAAATGATCACCATTTTAGGCATTGTTTCCACCGTGAGTTTCTAGAATTAAATTAGGGGGCACTTTTTTTTGGGATGAAGGGGGTTATTTTTGCCTGCTTTTTGTTAAACGCAGAGTCCATAGAGTATACTGCTCATTTCCAAATTATGGGGAGTAGATTGCATTTTCTGTGCAATTAGCTCCTACATCCTCATGCCCCCTCTTGAATCACTGTCATGGATTTTTTTAATGTGTTTAACTTCGGTATCCAGATTGCTCAAAGGAACAGCTTGGATGTGGATGTTGACCTAGCGTTGGGTTTTGCTTCACACTATGGTAAAATTGGCACAATGGAGTGTTTAGTAGAGGAGGGTCATGCTGTGGCTTTCTTGGGGCCGCTAATGAGAGCTGCTGAAAGGGGATGCTTACTTGTTGTTCAGTGGTTTGTTCAGAGGGGTTGCCGAGATATGGAACTATGTCTTGCCCTTACGGCCGCCACTTCTAGTAGTCAGGTTGAGGTTGCTGCATATCTCCTCCCTCACGTCCCTCAACATGTCCTTGCAGCCCTGAGCATTGAAATTCTGAAAGCAGCCGGCGAACGGAGTGGTGGGTCGCTCGCTGGGGTTGCTTTCCTCCTACACTCAGACTTTCTAGGTAATCCTACATCAACTTACGCAGTTGCAGATAGCATTGCAAAATCAGATGATGAGGCAGTTGCTCCCCAGCTCAGGACTTTTCTCCGGGAACATTGGTCCGAAGATGCATTCTCCAATGCACGAAAAGAAGGAGAGGTACATTTTGAAAACTTAGTAAGGATTTCGATATGGGGTGAGTCACCAATCAGCCTAAGGGATTTGCCAGGCCCACTAAGGGTGGCAATCGCTTACTTGCCGTTATATAGGGAGTGTGTCAAGACAGGAGGCCGATTGTTATCTCAGAAGCACAGAGGGCTACTTATCGAAGCAGCCAGAAGGCTCGGAGGTGTGGTGATGGATGGAGTGGATCAAAAGCTGGAGTTACTCGCTGTTTTGGAGCATCACCTTCCTCCATTTTTGGTGAATGCCACAGGTGTGGCTTAGTAAAGTTAATAAGAAGATTTTTATAATTAAGTATCTTCTCTTCTCCCCCTCTCATGTCAAAGATAAATAACGAAAGTAGTGGCTGTGCTGAAATTGTTGTTCTGTAGCTCTGGTTTAAGTTTAAGCCCTTGGGTTATCTGCCATTTTATGATACAAAAAGAAAGGTACTTTGGGCTATGAATGTAAAACTTATGTAAGCGATGATCAACTGCATTGAAATGTTTGTCAACTTGACCGCCTTGTAAATGTTCATCTCTACTCTTCCGTTTGTTCGTTTATGTCACTACTATTTCATGAAGCTGATTCCCAGGGGAAACTGTTCTTGTATCTTCCAGATGGTTGCGAGACTTGGGCTCGCTTTCGTCTGATTCTTTATTTGGGTTCTGTTTCTTTGTATGATTTGTGCTTCTATTGTAAGATGAAATTGTAAAAATGGTTCAGATGAACAACATATTGGATGGGCGTTAGCATGATTCATCTCCACTAGGTTATGAATATAAAACAAGAAAACTTCACTGTGTCGAACACTAGACCTTAATCTAACCAACTAGACAAGGGAAGCAAACGGGTCATCTGAATCAGCGATCCGGGCTTGAATGTCTATTTGTTTCATCCTTAGGGAACTCAATATCATCAATTCTAATTGGACCTCCTTTCTCTACTAATATATATCTTAATTTAACATCAATTTCTCCCCATTTTCCAGGATCATAAGAAACATTAGACTCTTATAGTGGATCATAAATTTTGTATATTTATCTGATGTGTTTGATGTATTTGAAACTATAATTAATTTGTAATTATTTGTAATTAATAATTACAATATTACTTCATCGCAACACAAGGTTATTACTTATTAAAGTATTACACAACTCGAAATCTTATAAACTTCCAACCTCACATATTTTTTTACAAGTATTAATGGGATTTTAACTTTTAAATCACCCAATGGTCCATCACTCCATTGGATTTGGATTAGAAAAGCCGGACTGGGACCGAATTAACCCGAATTAGGCCTCCTTCTTCTTTCTTTGATATTGAATTGAAGTTCTTGAAATCATAATTCTTCTTGACAATGGATATGGAGTCATCGTTTTCATCTCTCTCTAATTGGGATTACTTCTCCTTTCTGTTTCTCCGCCCTCTTCTCGCTCTTCTTTTCACTATCTCCATAATCTCTACAGGTCAGCTCTCTTTGTTAATTCTACAAGGCTGATTTGATCTTTCTACAATTTTGCAATTAGTTCCATAACTTGTAAATTTCGCAAAAAAAGACCCCTTTGTTCGATTATGAATCTGGGTTACTACAATTACGGTTTCATCTTGGTTTATTTACCCCATTAAAAATTGAATCTTTTTGGTCTTGATTGCTGCAGGTTGGTTCTTGGCGTGGAAGCTGGTGCTGGTTCATGTACCTCTGGTGCAGGAGATTTTTGGTCTCAAGAAGAAAATTGTGAAGCCAAAGCCACCCAATAGGAGAAGATTTACTGATTTCTACAACAAATTGGGTGCTGAAGACCCCTCATCAGAATGGTAAAAGTCTCAGTCACAGTGAATTTCTTGGTAGTAGTTTTATCTTTAGGCCTTTTGAGGAGCTGATTTAAGCAGGATTTAGTCATGATCTGGAGCTATAGCGCAAGCTATTACGCTTAACATGTATAGAATTACCTTCATTTAGTTGATTGAAGTGAATATAAACTTGGGTTTCAACTTTCAGATATAGCAATACAAAAGCAAATACAAGAAGTTCTTCAAGATACAATTGTTGCTGTGTGGATTTTAAGTTTTATTGACTCAATGGTTCTCTTGTTTTGGTTAACTAACTCAAAAATAAAGAAATCATACGTTATGCTTTATGTATCCAATATATGTGGTTAATTTCTTCAGTTCACATACTATCATGTTCTCTCTAACCGCGATGACAACTTCATCATGCTCTATGTCACTATTATTAGTTGATTACTGTCTGGACCAAAATTATGTTCTCCAGAATAAGCATAGTAGGATTTAGGTGTTGAGTAACTGGATAGACTATTGAGTATGCACAGATCATCATGTGAAATTGGAGTTCTGTTTTGCACTTACTGGCACGGAGTATCCTTTGATGTTATTTGTGCTCCTCTTAGTTCCTCAGTGATATCAGTACTATGATCAAACATCTCTTGCTTCTTTTACAAACGTACAGCGTATTTCCACATAAGTCTATGTTTTCATGTTTCTTTCTGAATGGAGAGTAGAAGCATGCCAGATTGCTTTGGTTTGTCTAAACACAACATTGTCAGCTACTTTTATAAGCTATATCTTTGTTCATAAATCCAGAATGCTGCTGCAGAGGGCGAATGTAGCTACTGTCGGCACTGTGCTCAGGTTAAGCTCACAAGAATGACAACTGAAGCCTTGTGTACCTGTTAAGATTCTGTATACATCTTTGTATATATGCTGTGATTTGTCCACAATGTAAAAGTTGTACCATTAATTCTGAATAACAAGAACAATCAAATTTGTACCATTTAGAAGAATTACTTGGCCAGTATGTACAGTGATTAACATTTCTCCAGCCCTGTTGTTAGTAAAACTTCTCGTGTAGAGTGTCTACGCTGTGCCCAGCATATCAAGTTCTCATTATTTTTCGTAATGCCCACTACTTAAGCGTCAACATTCAGATACTCAAGAACTAGTACATTAATCAGAAGGCGTACTCAAAAGTTTCATGCCATTACGTTGTTCAGAGTTACAAAGCAAAATCGAAGAATTCAGAAGGAAAGATCTCGGAAACATTATACAAGCACTAAATGTTTTGTTCGCAAAATACTTATGTCAACAAATTATGTACTTATAGCATAAAGAAATACACAAGTGTTTAGTTTCAAATTCTAATTCCGAACAAAATGAGATTTTGTTTGTAGCCAAACGCTCCGATTTACGGGCCTGCTCTCCACCCGGCATCAACCCACGGGCCGAAAACGTTGCTAATACTATAAAAAGAGCTGAAAAGATGCTCGTCTTCTAGAACAATCTGGTTCTTCTTCTTCTTGGCAAAACAAAGAGCTGAACAATCGATCATCGATCGGATTAATTCCGGTGAACTCCCATTCCGATACATCGTCGTTTCTGACCACATTAGGCTTCTCAATGGCAACAGTACCTTCAACATACTCCTCTGTAGCGCCTTCTTACTTCCCTACACCGTTCCACCTCCAGCAATCGGCCGCAGTACCTCCTCCGCTTCCTTACATCGCCGCCACAGCGCCTCTGTCTGTTCCGGTGGCTCCGGTTCCCGTATATCCAGCTCCAACGCCTCTCTATTCCTTGCCGCAATTTCAACAGGCAAGTACATTTTTGCTATCTCTTTCTCTTTTACGATAATTTTCCAATTTGGGATTTTTATGGTATTGATTATAAGTCCATTTGATTTTGTTCTTGCTTGATTAAGTAATTTGGGATCTTTATGGTACTGATTAGTACTCCATTTGATTTTGATCTTGCTTGGTTAATTTAAAGGAATTGATTTATGTGATTACTTAGTGTTACTGAGCTAATTTGATTCCTATTAAGTTCATACTAGCACGAAACTGGAAACAATCAAGGATTGATGAGATGATGTGCGGTTGGATTTTCAGGCACAGCAGCTGTTTCAGAGGGATGCGCAAAAGTTAACACCTGAAGCACTTGAAAGTGTTAAAGCTGCTCTTGCAAGCAGTAAGGTCGAGCAAATAGCGGAGATCAAGAAGAAGGCGATTCCTCGAAAAGCGGCAGGCCAGACATGGGAAGATCCTACTCTTGCAGAATGGCCTGAAAGTGTGGACCTTTGCTTTTTCTGTTTTCCATTTTTGCATTATTACATTACTCTTAATTCTTGAACAGTTAAATGTTAGTAACAAATTCTGACTCCTTAATTGATTGTGATCTGGCAGATGACTATCGATTGTTTTGTGGTGACCTTGGAAATGAAGTGAATGATGAAGTTTTATCTAAAGCATTTGCGAGATTCCCCTCCTTTAATATGGCCAGAGTAAGTTCTCTTCAAATGACTCCTTAGGGATTAAAATGAATTTGTGAACTTTCTCTTGTACTTGTATTTTATACTTTTATTGGTGTATATGAGCATTTGTATGTCCTCTTCAGATATAATTCAAGGGCATGGAGCTCTCACTTGACTCATACTGATGAAGGTGATTTTTCTTTGGTTCCATTGTTTGGTTTGCGTAGGTTCTTGTATGATCTCAATAGTTACCATAAGCCTTTCTCTAACCCAATTGCACAGATGTCCTAGCTCCTTCTGACATGAGGTCTTTAGGCCTAAGTATTTGATGTATATTATGTGCTCAGATCCTGTGAATACATGTTCTAATTGACTGCTGCAAGTCATGGCATTCTCTTCTGTTTTGTGCATTTGTAATAAACTAAGTTAGTGAAATGATTTTCATAACAATTGTATGCATGAGTCCAAAAAAATAAAATTAGAGGAGATATTACGGTCCGTGTCTCTTGCCGTCTCTCATATGATGTATGATAGTAGTTACCTTTAACCTTTATAAGATAGTTACCTTTAACCCAAGTTGGTGTTGATGGAAATTGTTGTGCGTGCCTCCTAAAGTTTCCTTGAGAAAACTTGTCTGAAAGATGAGTTGAAATAGCTATGCTAATTTTCAAGTGTATCAACAAAAAGTTTGCCACAGGATGCATATGAATTTTGACTTCAAATTATGCTAATTGGCTTCCCTTTGCCTTTCTTCTTGGATCCAGGTTGTCAGAGACAAGAGGACTGGCAAAACGAAGGGGTATGGCTTTGTCAGTTTTTCCAATCCATCCGATTGTGTGGGAGCTATAAAAGAAATGAATGGTAACTAATGTTAATCCCAATTTATTCATATTTGATTTCCTGTTTAATATTTCTTTTCCAATAAATATATCAGAAAAAAGGACCTTTTCTTTCTCCAGAAGCTGTGATTATATTAAAACACATTTCTGCAGTCTTCTAAATCTCACTAACAAAATTTGCAATGCCTTTATAGTACCATAGGCAAGTGGCTTGTCCTGGTTTTTAACAAATGAAATGTTCTCTACACTTTCAGGGAAATATGTTGGAAATCGGCCTATTAAACTTCGCAAGAGCACCTGGACTGAAAGGACAGACCATGAAGCCTTGGAAAGACAAAAGGTGAGTGTGCGTTGTAATGATTTTTTTTTTGGCACCTTCATGCTTGTAGTTCAAGTGATAGCTTATGACTTAACGCTACTGGTTTCTTTGCGCAGAATCAGTCTCACAAGAAAGTGAAGTCGAAGAAGAGTGTGCTGCACAAATGATTTGATTTGAAGATCTGATTCATCATATATGCTCCAGTGGATTCAATTAATTTCGGAATATCCCATAAGATAGCTGGAAGAATGTTCATGTCTCTTACACCAACACTGTAACTATTCTACTACATTCTATTCATGGATTGTCATCAACATACATTTCTCAAGATGTATTCTGAACAAGTGGTTGGTATCTAATTTGCAGCTCCTAAATTGTACTTGTTCACAAGTCACAACAAACTTCAATGCTTAGACATGAGCTTTGTAAATGAACTTATGAGACAAAAGGAGCTCCAAACAAATGTTGAACAGACTAAAAAATGGACAATTTTCATCACAGTGGGGTCGTTAGTTTGAGTAATCTAATCGAGTCATATACACATCTAGAATAGTCGCGATAATGTGAATCGGAGTTTGATCCGAACACACATAATAGTTCATCCGGAAACAACAACTGAATGGCCGAAGGTTTGCCTGTGGTGTAAGCGGAAAAAAATTGAACTATCATTTACTAATTAGTAAATGGTTGTTGGAGAATTGAAAGGAAGCGCTAAACAAGCTGTAAAAGTGAAATAAAAGTTTAACAAGTGAAATGACGCTTTCGCATGATAATATATAACATTTTTTAGTAATCGATTGTTAGAGAATAAAAAAGAAGTATTAAATAATTTATAAAATTAAAATGACACTTATATAAATAAAATAACATTTTCAAAGTACATTATAATTATCAGTTCACTGAAACTTAATACCATAAAAAGGAAATCAAATGGAAATATGTAGACACGAACACAAACAATATAATAGTATATAATACTATTGTGTGCATGTTTCTTAACGTTTACTCACTAGTAGTCTAGTGATTCTTATTCAAATTTCACACAAACCCGCCAAATTAAGCTACATAATGGTACAATACCCATAGGAAGTTCCGTCTGAACCGTCCTTTCCTCCAGCAAGCTCCTGTGCTTGCGGGGTTTCTTCCAATATGACTCTACTTGCATTCGCAATCCATGCGCCCATCATCAATAGCACCGCAATCGACTTGACGAATTTTATTGTTTCCATCTGTGAAAAGATAAATAAATTAATAAAATATAGTTACCAAATTGAGATTATCAAGAATTAGTAACCCTAAAGTCATACACAGTATTATTGACTTAAATAAAGGGCTGATAACGAGGTGAAACTCAATTTGTACACTTCACCTTTAACTAATAGGTAGGATTCGAGTCATCCTTTAACCGTTTCAAAAATAAAAGAAGCTTAAACATAAGGCTATCTATAGAGAAACAAATGAATGCATGAAGAATACTTATGAAGTCTGGTTAGGATTATAATAGCATAATTTATTAGAAAACATTCAAGTATTTCATGATAAACTTACTGTTAAAAATTTGGAATATAAGTAGCTAGTTATTTATAGGTAGAAATACTTGTTGTAGTTGTAATTTTGTGAGAGTATGAATGGGGTTTATATAGTTGCATTTGTGAGTACAAGACATTGTCTTAACTATATTCAAGTCCATCATTTTTTATGTTGTGCATTTGACTGGACAGCCATCTTGAATAAACCTCCCCATATAGAGAACAAATTGATTAATGTCAGCTAATAAACCTCCCAAACTAATTGAACAACTTTTATGTATATATATTTTCGTTAACAAAAAGAATTGACTACAATATTAAACATAAAAAAGACTACCTTAAATTAACGTAAGACATTTTTTTAAATGGCAATTATATACGTAAGACACGAGTATTATTTAAACGGCAATTATTAGATCTAATTAATCCCAAATGATTGTAATGTAAGTTGACATCTTCATCGGTTGACTTCAGCCAACGTGATCACAAGAAAGTGTAATACCTATTTGAGTTAGGCCATCTTCGATAGTGACGCACGACGATTTATCATTATGTATTTTTTCTACAGTGGTAACGCATCATCGTCATGTTATGAGTGTCACATCACTTTTTTTAGTTTACATATTATAAAATTATTTAAAAGTTGAAATTAATCAAACTGCATTTTATTGAAGACGTTTTATAATTTATTGAGATAGAACAAACCACGAATATATTACAACATAGTGCGAGAAATGTAAATGAAAGGAAAATAAAATGTAACAAACCCACAACACACAAAATCGAAATAAACAAACACACAACCTTGACTGAAGAAGATCCATCTTCACTGTAGCCTCCAAATATGTTCCATTAAGTCGTTTGTTAGTTGGGTGTGCGTGATTAAACTATGCATCCGGCGTAAATTGTTCATGTATTCCGGGATAGTATTTATTGTAGACGGCGTCCGACGGATACATGCTCACGGGTATCTTGTTCGAGTTGTTCAATTTCTTCATCATAGTTTAGGTATTTGTGGCGCTCATCTTCAACTATAATGTTGTGGAGTGTTATACAACAATCCATAATCTTTTTGAGAATGCTTTTGTTGTGCGCAAGTGTCGGATTTCGTATAATTGCAAACCGTGCTTGCATAACTCTGAAGACATCTTTGCGGCAGGACTCTTGAAGCTCGGAGAACTTGCATTGTTTGTGAGTTACCATATTCGGAATGGCAGGAACAACGTAGCCCAAGGTGGGTAGATCCCATCGGTTATATAGTAAGTCATGTTGCCATTGACCTCAAAGTCGACCTGATGGGTCGTGCCGTTAAAGATATCGTCGAACACCGGTGAACGTTGCACGATTGATAAGTCATTGTATTTTCCGGAAATCTCAAAGAATGAATGTCATATCTAAGTATTTCGGGATGCTACTGTTTCTAACAAAAGAGTAGGCTTTTTATTTTTGCCTTGAAACTGATCGTGTCACGCTTTCGGACAGTCTTCCATGTCCAGTGCTTACTGTCGATATTCTTAACAACATACTATATATTTTTCTTAAAAATTGTGTATTTGATTATGTTTCATTTCAAATGGGACGGGGTTGGAGATGTTAATTAGTATTATAAAGATGATGTCTTGTCTACTATCAGTGGATTCAGACTACAGAAACAGAATCACAATAATACCCTTCCATTCCTAACAGTATTGCAATACGGTCGATTCTTGAGCATAAATGATTTTATATATCTATGTATTATATTCATGACTTGAACCAAAGTAAGTAAAACTTTTCACAAGCTTGAAAAATCGTCGCTAGCGTTACATAGATGCAGAGGAAGATATTGCAGCATAAGTCATGACAATTTTCGACACTGAACTTACGTTTGATCGCTGCCACTATCAGATTTACTGCGAAATAGTTATAAGCAGTTACAATATTGCTTTGGGAATTATCATCTACTTCCTTCTCTGTAATCCCGATCATATCAGAATGATCAGCAGGCTTCGAGTTTGAGTCTTGACTGATCACTTCATGATCAGCTGGTCTTTGCTTTCGCATTAATGGTTCTTCTGTTGTCACTTTCTTGACTACCTCTGGTTTGGCTGCACATTTTGCCTGGAAGCTAACAATCATGTGATTTACCTTTGTGCGGAATGGAAGTGAAGAGGCCTGCTGGTTTATCTTGAATGAGCAATTCGAAACGGGGGACAGTAATGACAAAGATGAAACTGGAACGGAGGAAGACATTAGGTTTAGTTAGTAGAACGACCACCCAAGGATTAAGTTGTAGTTTTTGTACTGTGTACTTTATACTGTATGTGATCTAAGAGAATTAAGGATTAAGGATTTATAGATAAGAATTGGCGGAGAAAACCAAGAGTTTGCCGTTATTTGGATCATAATTCAGCAAAATGTTATAAGCATGCAACACTCTGCAGGAGAATTAATGGCGCTTATGTTTTTCGCACTTTGTGTATGATTTGATTCCTTCCTTGTGCTTCTCCCGGCAGCCCATACAGTTGTGCCCAAACAAACACACAACTGTTCTAGGAGTACTCCATATTATTGCACTTGAATAACTATTTATGAAATACAAAATTTAAATTTTGAAACTTAATATACTACTTAAAAAGACTTTATAAATATCAAAGTGCAAAACATATTTTCTCAAAGGTAAAAGATAGTACTATTGTTATTATATACAGAGTGTTGCATAATTTAAGTGCTTTGTATGAAGACGATGTTATCATATTTCGAAATTGAATGAGTCATATAGCAAGTATTGCATATTGCATGCCATTTTTTTATATTTTAATATTATTATCGTACCTGTCACATGATATAAATAATTATAAGTTAGTGTTACTTTTAAAAACTTTTTACACTTTAATGATACATGTGAAACTCTCTACAAATTGGTGATATTTAATAAATTTAAGATAAAATATATTATAATTGATAAAACCTATCCCATATTTATAGAAAATTAAATCAAAACACGTTCACATACCAGATGAAACAATTTTAAACAAGTATCTGCTAATTGACATAAGGGAGAATTATGAATTATGTCATCCTCAAATCTTTCTTGCACTTTAGTAATATATAAAAAAAATTTCAACAAATTAGTGTCTATATATTCAATTTCAAATATATTTTTAAATTAAATATTAAAGATAGTATATGTTTAATAATTAAAATAAATCTACAATTAACTAATTAGATCTGTTTAGATATGGTTACGTTAGAATAGAGCATAAAGTAAGAATAAGCAAGCATCATTAAAATAATCGTGCATCACTCAACCAAGTTATCTTTATTCTAGTTTATTTTGAACTATCTCCAAGCATCTATGTTCCGATTTTACAATTATCATTCTTCCAATTTTGAAAGCATTACAATTTTCAATGTTTTCTATAAAATTTTAACGTTTATCTCCAAGCATCTTTTTTCCAAATTTAACTGCAAGCATCATTTAACTTAATGTTACAAGCATCATCAACAAGAAACAAGTATCACTAATAGGTAATATGCATCATATTAATACTGTAAGCATCATTCAATCTTACATTACAAGCATCAAACATGAACAAACATTATATTGTTACTGCAAGCATCATTTAGCAGGCATCATATTATTACTGCATACATAATTTAATAATAAATTATAAGCATCATATAATACATTCATGTAAAATGAAACAAGCATCATACTAATTAGTAATAAAAAAAATTTGATAATGAAAGATGTAGGAACCTAAAAGTTTGATTACTTTGATGATTATGCTTGTTTAATTTGTTATTTGAACGCGTTTTGATTTAGTTTCCTAGCTATAAATGTGAGATAGATTTTATGAATTATTGCATTTTATTTCAAATTAACTAAATATCACTAATTTGTAGGAATTTTATCACCAATTTGTAGGAGTTTTTCATGTATCACTAAAGTGTAAAGTTTTTAAAAGTTACACTAATTTGTAATTATCTCTTGACACAAACATCATCATCAAAGTTATCAAGCTTCTAGATTCATACATCTTTCATTATCATATTTTTTCTAATTAATATGATACTTTGTTTTGCATGATTGTATTGCATGATGCTTATAATTTAATGTTAAATTATGTATTCAGTGCTAAATGATCCTTTTCGTACTAATACAGTAAAAATTCCATACAGTCATATCGTCGGGACCAAAAATATATATTCTTATCGAAAGTTTATTCCTAAGTAAAGGTTTGTATTAAAATATATTTTTATAATAATATAATGTGCTTAACTTAAATGTTATATTTATTGAATAAAATTAATAAATATTGACAGGCTAGAAATATTTTTTGTCCAACAAAAAGGTTCATATATAGATGAACTACTAATTACACAAAAGCTAATAGATAGGCTTACCACATAAAAATTCAAATTACTATCACAAAAAAATTAGGTTAGTATAATATTATACATCTTAAATTTCTTAATAAAAATCATATATATAGATAAATATTAATGAATATTATGTCATTTATTATCATAGGGAGGTATAATTACTTAAGTCGGGACTTGTGAAAGTAATTAAATATGACAATGTGGAGTTTATTCTTATTTATAACTGGTTTCAAATTGGAACCATCAATTTTATGACTATAGAGAGTTTATTCTTTTATGGAGTTTTTTAATGTATAATGTTTGTTTTATATTTGATGTTTGAATTATACGATGCTTGTAATATAATGTTGAATTATGCTTGCGGTACTAATTAATATGATGCTTGTTCCCATTAATGATGTTTGTATCTTATTGATGATGTTTGTAATATAATGTTAAATGATGCTTGTAATTAAATTTGGAAGAAAGATGATAGGAGATGATGATAAACGTTAAAGACTGATTGAGATAGAATTTGAATGTCCTTGTCCCAATTGAAATTAGATGTTTTATGTACAAATTGTTCGATTTGTGTAGGGAGTTGGCCGCTGGAATGGTTCTTAAACAAGACCTTAAAAGTTTATAGAATTTTTTTGAGAATTGAATAAAGATGCTTATAAAATTGAAAAAATATACTTGAAAATAGATCGAAATAAACTAGAAAAAAGATAACTCGGTTGAATGATGCTTGATTATTTTGACGATGCTTGCATAATCTTACTTTATTCTCTATTCTAACAAAACCAAATCTAAATAGAATCTAATTAGTTAATTGTAGATTTATTTTAATTATTAAATAATTTAATATTTTTAGTATTTAATTGAAGGATAATAGGCACTAGTTTGTAGGAAATGACACTAATTTATAATTACATGCATTAATTTATAGTTATGTGCATTATCGTACTTCATATGCACCTAATATTACATTATTCGATAAAATTAACTATTGAACTTTTACCAATTCATAACCATATGTAATTATGGTAATATAAATGTAGAAAAGTACTATGATAAATCAAAATATTTAGTTATTACAAAAAGATTTAGTAGTAGAGTGCAATTCAAACTGGTAGTGATAAACTAAAATAAATTATAGGTTTATACTATGTCGGTTTAGGATTCAATGCACCTATTAATAATAAATTATCTGATATCACATGTATTTTACACGAATTCCTCATTGTTTTGTGTTTAATAAACGCACTCACTCGAGTTGACATGGAAAAAACTCGAAAATAGAAACCTTTGAGGGCAATAATGAAGAAGGAGAAATTTCACATGAGGGCTATGTTATCCTCTTCTCAAGGAAAGAAAGAAGAGATGTGATCATGTGAATGTGATTACTCTTGATGTGCTCAAACTTCAACAAAAGATCCACTTCTTGTGCATCACTCTCACTCCAAGAATTCTTCTTCTTCTCCTAATCATCAAACATGTAATCAAAACTCATTCAAGATCTCATCTCTCATAAAGACCTGCACAAATGCCACTATAATTCACTAATTATGGCAATAAACCTACTCCTAAAACCACTAGTGTAGTAACAGTGACATATTTGATAACTACACGTGTCGTCTTCTCACCACAAATATCCCAATTTCATTCAAGATTTCCACTATTTACTGACACACACACACACACACAACAAGCAAGACTATATTTTGTTTCTCGAATCAAAAGAGAAGCAAACCGATTTGTGTATTTCACTCACAGATGGATTGTCCTTGTACGTTGCAATGCGGATTTTCTGCCAATTGTAAGCTCGTGCCTTCTATCGACACCAAATCAGCTGGTTGCTCTCTTGTTGGCAATACCCCTTTCAAGTTCCGGTCAGTTTCAGTGCCGCAAAGAAGAAATCTTGGCTTGTTTTCTGCTAAAAGGGGTGCTTTTAGGATGAAAGTCTCTGCTGTTTCTTCTGTTGAAACTAGGTAAAGTTTGTTTCAGTTGTTTTTTAAGAGTAGAAGTTGATTGTTTGATCTGTTTTTGTGCATTTTAGCGATTATTAGTTTGTTTTTAAGGATAAAAATTGAGTCTTTGAACTGTAATTGTACATTCTTGCAATTGTTTAGAAAAGATTGAATCTTTGAACTGAATTTGTGCATTCTACGAATTATTAGTTTTAGTTCTCCATAATAGTAAGTTAATATTTTAACTGTATTTGTGCATACTAGCTTGATGATAGATAACTGGTGTTAGTTTTTACTGTTTGTTGTTCTGTGTTGATTGAGTGTTGAATGGTTCTAGGGATGAGGAGAAAGAAAAGAATAGGCAGACTAAAAGTGACAGGGTGAAGCTAAAAGTGAGGTTAGATCACCAGGTTGCATTCGGGGAGCACATTGCGATTTTGGGTTCTGCGAAAGAAATGGGTTCGTGGAAGGACAAAGTGATGATGGATTGGACGGAAAATGGATGGGTTTGTGATTTGGAGTTGAAAGGCAATGAAGAACGGGTTGAGTTTAAGTTTGTTATAGTAGGCAAGGATAAGAAGAATTTAGCATGGGAGAGTGGGGATAACCGTGCCCTCAAGTTTCCAACGAAAGGAAGTTTTAATGTTGTTTGTAAGTGGAATGTGACAAATGAAGAGGTACAAATATTGCCTTTGGATGAGGAGGCTGAGGAACAAATGCAGACTGTTGGAAATGGGAAGGCTAATTTTGTTGAAGCTGCGATGGATGAGGCTATTAGCACAAGTAGTTTTGTGGGCCAATGGCAAGGGAATGAGGCTTCATTTGTTCGTTCGAAAGATGATGTGGATGCACAAAAGAAGGGGAGATGGGACACTTCAGGCCTTGAAGGGATTGCTCTTAAATTGGTTGAGGGTGATCGTGATGCTCGTAATTGGCGGCGTAAGGTATGCATACTTTACTCCCTTAACAATCTTAGAAGCTGCAACTGCAAGAATCTAGTAAGTGTTTGCAGCTGATTGTTGAAATATGATTATTGATTCAACAAATAGTACTAATCCGAAACTGATGTGAACACCTGGTTGTTGATTATCATGTGAACTGTCGGCATTTGCAAAAGCTTATTTTTCAGCTATTCCCAACTCTTATAGCACAATTAATACCCAATTACCCTCCATATCTGCTTCAGGAACACTTCAATCTGTTTTTTTTTGTTACTTTGATCGATTCATGAATCATGATAAGCATATACTATAAGAACTTTTAAACACAATTTTGTTGCTCCTAAGTCCTAACCAATATGAAAGAGGTCAGTTATGTTTTGATCAATCATACAAAAGACTGTATATTATTTTTACTTGGGCCTTCCATGGTGGTGAAGCTTGAAGTTGTGCAAGAGCTGGTGGTTGGCAATATTGACAGTTCAGAACGCTTGGAAGCCCTTACATATGCGGCAGTATATCTGAAGGTTATATCATGTTCCTTCTTTAAATTCGTTTAGTTACAGATTAGTTCATTTCTTTATCAGATCATTGCGTTCTTTGCAGTGGATAAACACGGGACAGGTTCCATGCTTTGAAGGTGGGGGTCATCACCGACCAAACCACCATGCTGAGATATCGAGGCTTATATTCCGTGAATTAGAAAGGATTACCAGCAGAAAGGATACTTCACTTCAGGTCAGCCTAATTTGAGTTTTAAATGAAGAATTTATACTTGACCAACTATGTTCATGACATTTGTTCTGAATTCTGACCAGCAAATTATAAACTTCTCATTTATCCAAGATGCAGTCAAATTACAATAATAGTTACATATACGTCAACTGTATCTAGTTTTCTTCCCTCATGAATTTCTTCATACCTTGTTAATGCAGGAAATACTAGTTATCCGCAAGATTCATCCTTGTTTACCCTCCTTTAAGGCAGAGTTTACGGCTTCTGTTCCATTGACAAGAATTAGGGACATTGCTCATAGGAATGATATTCCTCATGATCTGAAGGTTATCCATTAAGAACCTGTGCAAATTTGACCTTTTTAATTGTTTTTCGGTGTTAAACATTTTAGTGACTGACATGGAAACGTCAATATTCCAGCAAGAAATTAAGCACACGATACAAAATAAGCTCCACAGGAATGCTGGTCCTGAAGATTTAGTTTCCACAGAAGCAATGCTTGCAAGGATTACCAAGAAACCTGGAGAATACAGTGAAGCGTTTGTTGACCAATTCAAAATATTTCATCGAGAACTTAAAGATTTTTTTAATGCTGGAAGGTATGACTTATTGAATATAATTTAATTTTGAAATCATGCCCTGCTATAGCCAGCTGTGGCATTTGTATATGCTAGGTGAAGAATTACGTGCAGATGCATATAAGATGTAATTAATTTAGATGATTAATCGTGAAAAATATACATAATCTGTTGTAGTCTTTTTCAAAAATGAGGTCAACGGTCATATCTCCAGAATGTTGACATATTTGTAATAGATTTCGACATTAAACTGTTTTCTTTAAGTAATAATTTCTACTCAACTAAGCCTTCTACTGTTTATTTATTAATTTTGTTAATTTTTTGAAGTCTTGAAGAGCAGCTGGAATCAATAAGAGATTCAATGGATCAACGCTCAGCATCCCTTACTCTGTTTCTGGAGACAAAGAAGGTATACTTAATGTGTCTTACATTTTTGTTCGTGGATACCTTACTCTGGAGAACTAAATAATTTGTAATCAGAAGTCTACTGCTCCTCTTCAGTTGGCTAGATTAATCTCACCATGTAATCAGAAGTCTACTTTCTACTTCTGAATGAAGTTTAGTGTTTTTTATGGTTGTTGCTTTATTAGCATCTCTAGACCCAATGAATATTTGGTTATTATGTAATAATATTTCACGAACATAAGGAGGTGTGTATGTCATATGGCACATTAAACTATATGGGATGGATGAAAGTGACCATACCATAGGTCTACCTGTAATTGATATATGGTATCATTTATCCCCATAAAATTGGAGAATAGTGTTAGAGAATGTTAATTGCATCTTCTACACGAGGCATGATGTGCATGCAACGAATCCTATTTTCAAATTTTTACAGTTGTGTGCAACTCCAATCTGCTAGAAAGTTACATTTTATGTGTCTGGACAGGTACTAGATAATACAAATGCAAGTAATGATACGGGAATCCTGATGAAGATGGTACAAGCTCTGGATGTTCTTCGCAAAGATATTGCTAAGGGTCTTGAGAGTGGGCTCCGTAATGATGCTCCTGATACTGCAATAGCAATGCGCCAAAAGGCAAAAACCTTTCATTGTTGCTTCAAATTTATTTCTTATCCTTGTTTATGTGAGGCAATGTCTAGATCGTAATCCTTGAATCTGTGCGATTGCAGTGGCGTCTTTGTGAGATTGGATTGGAAGATTATGCATTCGTTCTGCTAAGCAGGTATGCAATTGATGTGACACTTGATGCATCTACACTAATCGCTTTATTAATTATATATAAAGTCACATTCAGACCCATGTAAATGCATTTGTATTACCAAAGAACTATAGCAGCTCTATTTAAGTAATACTGATATTGTGTATGTTTGGGGGGGATGTAATTCGCCCTTAGTAAGTTCAAGTTTATGAGGATCACACAGATACCAAAGCATTTCTGTAACGGTTTGATGTATTTTCTTGTAGGTTTCTTAATGCACTTGAAGCTGTTGGAGGGGCTAATTGGCTCTCACAGAATGTTGAGCAAAAGAATGTGAATTCATGGAACGATGCACTTGGGGCCCTAGTTGTCAGTATTGATCAATTGGGCCTCTCTGGTTGGAAGCCTCAAGAATGCAATGCTATTGGGCAAGAGGTTGTTGCATGGCGAGAGAAAGGTCTTCTAGAAGTTGAAGGTACACGCGTTCAACAAAGTCATAAATATTCTGTTTTACTAATTATACTGACTTCATCATGTTTTATTTGTTACAAGGTAACGAAGATGGTAAGAGAATATGGGGTCTAAGGCTTAAAGCTACCCTTGATAGAGCTAAAAGACTCACCGAAGAATATTCCGAGGCACTTCTTAATGTATTTCCCCAAAAAGTTCAGGTGAAAATTAACTTATAACCCTCTTGTTCTATATTTTCATGCCATTTGTGTTTTAGTGTGATGCTATTTTCATGGTTTGACACTGAGCTTCTTTTATTTGGGTACTGACCATTTATTTATTCGTTTCAGATATTAGGAAAAGCTTTCGGCATTGCTGAGAATACTGTTAGGACATATACTGAAGCAGAGATTCGTGCTAGGTATAAAGCAGTACTGGCCAAGATTAAGTTTAATAACTTTACCAATAAAATCTGCAAATTTGGCTGTGGGAAGTTGTTTTTTCTACGAATTCAACTTATTATAGACTCTAACTTTCATATGCAAAACAGTGTAATTTTTCAGGTTTCCAAACTCTGCACGCTTCTTTTGAAGGCCGTTAGGAGCGTTGTTGGATCTCAGGGTTGGGATATTCTTGTACCAGGAGATGCTTTTGGTACCCTCATCCAGGTATATGCAAGAGGAACTACTGAAGTTTGTGTCGTCGTTGATAAAAATGATAGGTCCAGACATCCAGTAGCCTGCTGAAATTATATGTGTTTCCCTTGTGTTTATATACTTCTATTTGTGCCCCCTGGCTCGAGACCTTAAATTTGGTTATGCGATTGGATTTCAGGTCGAGAACATTGTACCTGGTTCAGTTCCTTCATCCATGACAGGACCCGTGATTCTTGTGGTCAACAAAGCCGATGGAGATGAAGAGGTCCATCCATCCTCAATGTTATCTCTTGGTTTTAAAATTTATTGAATACTATATACAAGAGTGCATGATAAATCAATATAATGAAAATAAAATCTTAGCTTGTCTTTATACCAGGTGACTGCTGCTGGTGCTAATGTAGCTGGAGTAATTCTAATGCAAGAGCTGCCTCATTTGTCTCATCTCGGCGTTAGGGCTCGGCAAGTAAGTCTCGTGACCACTTCATTTTATTTTCAATTTTGGACTATGAATGAAAATTATAATAATGTTTGTTTTACTGAACTACAGGAGAAGGTTGTCTTTGTGACGTGTGAAGATGATGATAAAGTTGCAGATCTCAAAATGCTCAATGGGAAATTTGTGAGGTAAATTTTTATCTTGGCTTTTCTTAAGTGGAGTTGAAATGCTCAAACTCAGTGCCTGTTTGCAAATACATCAGATTAGTATACAGTGTTCACAGTGGAGCAAAATCACATGAGAATAGCTTACAAGTGAAGAAATACTTTGCAGATAATTATTAAGCTGATTTTGGCAGTTTATTTTAAGCTGTCAGAAATCAGAAGCTATAATCCCTTTGGAAAACATAATTCTCAGTGATTCTGCACCAGAAAACACATAATCAGTATGGAAAGCTCACTCAAGAAATCTCCTTGTTAATCATGTCGGTTTTTACAAGCCGTAGAGATCTCCAGGAAACATAACTTTAATGCGTGCCTTCTGTTTCAGGTTAGAAGCATCATCTTCTGGTGTCACTTTGACGCCAGCCTCAAGTGAGAGTCAGAACGGTATAATTCCATCAAAATCAACCGTTACCGAGGTTGTAGACGTGTCAAAAACTGATGCCTTAGTTGCAACAAACACTTCCAGCAGCAATAAGGTAAAATTTGCCTAGTATCATTTCCAGTCTCCTCTCTTTAAGAATTTAGAATTCCAATATCACATAATAAGATCGTCGGACAACGGAATCCTGTGTATATGGTCCTATAAAGAGAAAATGGAAAGGACCCCATTCCCAGGATCGAATGTGTGTCAGCATTACTATTTATGCTATGTATCATTTCTCTAAGATCATATATCATTCAGGTTGAATCACATGGAGTTATTATTATGCTCATGGATGCCAGTTTACTAACGTCTGGCGCAAAGGCTACAGCTTGCGCCCGCTTAGCTTCTTTAGCTGCAGCTTCTGCCAGAGGTATTCGCTTTGGCTTGGTTTTTGGTCTTTTCTACTATTACCAACATTTAGCAATTGACAAGTTAAAACTCTGATGGCGTAAATTTAGTTTACAGTGATCAAGGGGTTCCAGCTTCTTTTAATGTCCCTGCTGGGGCAGTAATACCCTTCGGTTCCATGGAAACGGCTTTGGAGCAGAATGGATCAACAGAGACATACAACACACTGCTCGGAAAAGTTGAAACAGCTGAGATTGACGGGGAACTTGACAAACTCTGCGATGACCTACAGCAGCTCATTTCTTCATTGCACCCGCCAAAAGAAACCATCGACGCTCTATCCGAGTTATTCTCCAAAGATGCTCGGTTAATCGTCCGCTCGAGCGCAAACGTAGAGGATTTAGCTGGAATGTCAGCCGCTGGACTTTACGAATCAATCCCAAATGTCAGCCCGTCAAACCCACTGGTTTTTGGACATGCTGTAGCCCGTGTCTGGGCTTCTCTTTACACTCGCCGGGCCGTTCTAAGCCGAAGAGCTGCCGGGGTCCCACAGAAAGATGCAGTGATGGCGATTCTGGTGCAAGAAATGATTTCACCGGACTTATCGTTCGTGTTACACACACTCAGCCCCACTGACAAGAACTCGAACATCGTTGAAGCTGAGATCGCCCCTGGTCTAGGAGAAACACTCGCGTCAGGTACAAGGGGCACCCCATGGCGTGTCTCGAGCGGGAAGTTTGACGGATCGGTGAAAACACTGGCATTCGCAAACTTTAGTGAAGAGATGGTAGTAAGGGGTGGTGGGCCTGCGGATGGAGAAGTTATTCAGCTGACTGTTGATTATAGCAAGAAGCCCTTGACTGTGGATTCGACTTTCAGGCAGCAGCTGGGGCAGAGACTTGGTGCAGTGGGGCTGTTCCTTGAGCAGAAGTTTGGGTGTCCGCAGGACGTGGAAGGGTGTTTGGTCGGTAAAGACGTTTACGTGGTGCAGACGCGGCCACAGCCGTAATAAGGGCAGGCTGAAGCCCCGTCAATTAGAGAGCGTTTCCTGGAATATATATATATACAAGCAACTCTGAGATTACTCATCTCAGTATATTGTACTAAGAGTTATCAATATGTATACAAAATCTTAACATGTATAATACTCAAGAATGTACTACTACTATACTTACTAGGGTACTTACTATATACTCGATTTGTGTATGTTATTTGTACGAGAACTTAACTGACTATATACTTATTTGGAGTATAATTAATAAAGTTTGCGCGCAACACTTGTGCTTTGTTTTTGAAATTAGATGTTAACAACTAGCTATTCGCGTGTGAGGGTGTATCGTATCGATGGAAAGGAAATTGCAGGTGTCGAATGCCAAGACAGATCATTCATGTTAAAATCGATTATTGTTCCTATGCTTATCTAGGGTATTGGGTATAGAAATTTGGTTCTTTAGAGATAGGGAATTTAACTTATATACATTGATGGATGAAAATATAGGAAATTGGAGTTCAAAATTTATGCATATCTTGAAATATTGGAAATGAAAGCGACATTTTTTAGTCTTAGATAACCGTACCCCAAATGTTTTGTGCATAACAGCACTATAAATTTGACTAGATTTATAACTCCAGTTTTTTTTGTGCATCACAGATTTATCGTGTTATAAAATTGATGATGACAAGAAGAGTGAAATTAATGTAGACAATTTCTTGTCCCGAATCTCTCGCGCATAACTAGTTTTTCTCTTTTTGAAAATCGACATATGGAAAACTTCAAATCTGGACATGTTTTTATCTTAGATAAACCCAAATCTTTATTTTTTCTTTCTTTAGTTTTAAATTTTTATTTCCCGTGTAAGAAAAACCAAGGCATCAATCAAAGCAAAGCACCTCGAGTGTCCTGATATACGGTACAAACATGTCCTGGCGTAATTTGCCACTGCGTAAATGCATACCCATGCATTAATTAATTTATATAGGTGTCAAGTACTCCAATATTCCAAATGCAAAAGACACAGTACATTGCGCATTGATCACGCACTCTCAGTACGTTGCACGATATACTCACTCCACTTATTACCAACAATATAATGGAAAAAACTTCCAACTTCCAACCTTATGACAATATATACCAAATTGGTTAAAAAACGAATGTAAAAACAGATATAGCACATGAAAAGTTGCCAAGTTTAGACACAATTATATGACACATCCTTTCCTTCTCTCCATGAATGAAGAGGAAACAACAGTTCTAACAAGAAATATGCATGTAAAAAACATGATGATAACAACTATATATATCTTGGCTTCATCTTAACTAGCTAGCTACCAACTTCAACTTTACTTCAACTAATGATTCATACAATGACAAAGCTAACCATTAGGTACCCCCATAGTATAGCAGGCTGCTGCACATTCATGATCAGCTTCCTTCAACATTCTACTCTTCCATGTTAATATATATAGTCTTTCCGAAAAGCTGGAAAGAACCACTTGAAGTAGGAGCTGAAGCTTCAAAACCACTAAACATATTAATAACATTGATCAGGGTATTAGGTGACAAGTCTCCGCACCCTAGCTGGAGCTGTGTAGAGACTTCAGTGTCAGGTGCAGATTCTGGCTTCTCAAGAGGAGATTCTGGCTTATCACCGGAGGTGAGGAGTTCGGTGAAGGATTGCTCGAGGGGGACGGTTTCAATCCAGGGATCGGGGGCTACTGGAGCAGGCCTGGCTCCCTGCATGCCTGAGTATGCAAGATTCTCATATTTCATCAACTCCGAGACATCGTGGAGCCACATGGTGAAATCATTAGTTGCGTAATATGGTGGTACTCTGCTATCGCTTAGTAGTGTATCCCTGAGACTACTAAGGCCATGAAAGTCATCTTCGTTTGGCATAGCACATTCGATTTGCCATGGGCTTACACTCTGTGAATTCGCTAAGAGTCCGGGTTCGTCCCATTTTACCTAAACCAAGAATTTTTTTGCCAATGTAATCAATATAGAAAGTCTAAATGACATATGTACTTTTCTTATGATGATACATACTGTATTACATAAAATCAAGACTAGCGCAAGTTTTGTACAGAATCTGAGAGTATACACTTGATCATTAATTAGAGCAATTACAACGCAATCTACAAATTCACAATCGCAATTTTCAGCCTAGGCAAAATCTTACAGACCATTCAATAGTTTTATCCAATTATTGGCATATTACAAGCAATTAAAACAAACCTCAACTAACTAATCATCAATTAATTGAAATAACATGCCAAGACAAAAATAGTATATTGGCTAATTAAGGCAGAATAGTTAATTCAACAACCTACATCACACACATGCATACAATTAAGTTCATCAGTGTTTAGTTTCTTAAACAAGCAATGCACAAATACAACACAACACAAAATTAAACAAATCAAGAATATATATTGGACTATTTCAGGCTAAAATAATGGGATTTTGTATGCATAAAATCCCAATTAATTATCCATATAAGGTGCAAATACAGTATTCAACCTAAAAATAGAAGTATATACAATCTAACATTAGATATGCTGCATACATTTACAGAAATTAAACCCTAGCTAGCAATGAAACCCATAAAACTATTTGAAATAAAACATCAATATATGCACATTCAGATATGGAAATGCTCAAGCTCAACCACCAGAACTATAGGACAAATGGTAATAAGATAAAAAGATGATGACTAAACCTAGCCCTAAATCACTCAAAATTCAAAATGTCCTTACCTTCAGACCCCTCCATGGCGAACCGGTCTCCAACATCGGCCTAGCATCCTCAATGACCCCGTTACACCACGTTGTTCGGTCGAACTCTTCCACCTGCATCTTAACACTCATTCCAGCACACCACACCGTCGCCATTGCCTTATTAACCTTCTCCGCGCTCACAACAAACTCCGGTACCCCACTCCTCGGAAAGTAAACCACCTCAAACCCTCCCATACCGTTATTTGCCACCTCAATTTTTCGATCCTCCTCTTTCCAACCACTCCTCCCTCTCCTGATCCCAATGAACAGCTCACCACTCGACTTCCGCTTCATAAACACCACCGAATCCCCGGCCCTGAGCCGTTTCGCATTCACAAATTTACTCCAGCCAGTCGTCAGCAAGTGCCGACGCGGCGTCCCCCGATAAATATGCCTAAACTGCCAAACCACATTTCCGTCCACCACATCTCGCACCTTCAGCGTCTGCACCGGCGGATCCGTGTCAAAGTCCAATGGCGGGAAAATCGACTCCGCACAAAACCTAGGCACCGAGAATCCACCTCCATTGTTCGCATCGGAAGGCGTCAGCACCTTGAGGAACGTCACAATGTCGGAATCCTCATCCATCTCAGCTCCACTCGCATCGTCCGCAACAGCCATACGCGGATCGACGATCGGAAGCAACAAAAACTTGAGAAACGCCTGATCGGAGGCGTGGCTGAACAGGAAACGACGAGACATGAGCTTGCAGAGAATCTGCGGTGCGGAGAAGAGCTGGTGGCCGGAGTGTTCGAGGTGGCCTTGAGGAAAGTAGTACACGGCGGAGTTGATCGCCGGAATGCGGGCGGACGAGATGCCGGCCACCGCGGTCCAGATGTCGTCGGAGACGTCGGAGAAGGACGGAGATGACATGGTGTTGGGTTGTAAGTATAGATTGTGGTGGTGGTTATTGTATGTATGTATGTATATATAGAGAGAGAAAGTTAGAGAGAGAAAGCAGGTGTTTGTTTGTTGTTTGTTACGTAGAGGTGATGGAGTGTGTGTACTGTGAGTGAGAGAGTACTGAAAATGTGAGAATCTTCTCTGCTAAATCAAATGTCTCTGAAAAATATCGTCATAACTGATTAACCGTATTAATAGGGAACAAGGCCTTTTTCGATTTTTAAAACAGTGATATATCGTATACGATACGTTCTAGATTAATTTACGTTTGAAATTTGAAAAGGGTTGTAAAAGACAATGGAGGAAAAATAACGGGTGACTTAGATGAAGGCGACGATAGAGGGCTATATATTGAGTAGTTGGTGGTGGAGTCGTTTGTGACTGTGTGTACATATGTCATGTGATTTTCGATTGACTTTTGAGTAAACATAAGTTACAGGTTGGCAGGAATTTAATGAGTTGCGATTTTTAGCATGATACGTTGTAGTGTAATATACTCGAATTTTTTATTGTAGTTGTTGGGAATTTAGTCAATGCATTTAATAGGGTGTGGTCTTGTGAAGTATAAACTTTTTATAGACGTATTATTATAATTAATATTTTTAGTCGTCATATTTTCAATGTAATACTGAGTAATTATCATATAGATATTTATCGGATATAGGTAATAAATGTTATTTTTAGTCGTCATATTTTCAATGTAATACTGAGTAATTATCATATAGATATTTATCAGATATAAGTAATAAATGTGTGAAATGAAAATAATATGTTTGACAAAGTTAAGGATTTTGTAATAACTCTATCCTTAGTCATGAAATGTTTAGGTCAATTTTATCGAGTTACCTTTTACCCTACTATAGTGTTGGACTTGGTACAATCTGAATATTGACAGGGGTTGAAGTTTTACATCACCGCCATCCTAAAATACAAAAAAATAATGATTGGAAAATTGAAAATGAATGTTACTTTAGCATATCTATTTTTTAACATTATTACACATCAAAATAATTTTGTAAATGTATGATGTGGTCTTATGAGTAATAATTTTATTATGGTAGTATTTTTTTTAACTAAGCTAATTATATTACAAGTTACAAATTATTCAATATCACCTTATCGCTTCTTGTATTGCCTTAACCAAAACCACCTTATAACTCCATGTTTCAACCACCTTTTAACTCCAGCGCTGACGAAATTCAAACTATGTACCTCCTTCATACAAGCCCAACTCATTACCACCATACTACCTTATGACTCCCATGTACTAATTTTTATAATGTATTATTACAATTTACATTGTTAATCATCATATTTTCAATGTAATACCAATATGCATTTTCCAATTTGCAGTGCAAAACAAATTTGCAAATAATTATAAAAAGAATCCGAGTTTTGTGCCCAAAAACAGCAGAAACTCGTTCTTGTTTTCTTTCTTTTGTTGGATTAGTCATAATAGATGAAATAAACTGTGTGTTGGACTTGGCACTATCTCAATATTGACAGGGGTCCAAGTCTATCACCAGCATCATAAACACAAAATAATCGGGATTTGAAACCAAAAATAAACAATTCTAGTAGATTAATTTAATTTGAAATGTTAAAAATGTAACAAAATAATACACGAATGTAATCACCGCCCGGTACACCTTGTCTCTAAATGAAACAACACGATTGCCTCACCATCCATATTCCATACATAAATTGTCTAGCCTTCACGCCTTTTGTGATTGTTAGAAACATACAGAAAATGCAGCCCAGCTTTACCAACACATAATATAGCATGCATCATACCTCTATCTATGCACAAGGGCAGCGTTGGCAGGAATAACGAAGTATAGTTTAGTTGGTAATACGTTTCACCTTTAATGATGGACCAGGAGTTCGAAGCAAAGAATCAGGAGTTCGAGTCACTTTTGCCGTTTCCAAAAAAAGCACAAGGCCAGTGATGGTTTTTGTATTTTGTTTCTCTCTTTCTTTATTCCTTTATTGTTTCGATTTATATTTGTCTCTTATTTGTTTAATATTTTGTTTTTTAATTTGTTTCTTTTACCTTTTGAAGAAAATAAAATACAAAGAGAATAAAATACGAAAACTATCATTGGCTGGCCCTTATGCTTTGAACTTAGAAGATCCAACGGCCCATCATGTAACGAGATGGTCTGAGTGAGATATGGACCTGTGTGTGTCAAAAAAAATTCTCCCAAAACTATTTTAATTATTGTATACGCTCGGTACTTTTCCATAATTTCTTAATCCACTTCATCGTGAGTGAGGACATAGTTTGTCGGATATAATTATTGTGTAATAAATTAAAAAAATTTCCGTAATAAATCATCTCTTATCATACTTTCTTTCTTTTAGTTGAAGTTTCTTCTTTTTCTGCTTTCGAAAATCAAAATAATTTTTTGTAATGACAAAAGGATGGTTGTTGGGAATTGCGTCGTATTATTCACTCATCAACACAAAATACAAATAATCACCTACCAAACTGCCCAAATGAAAATGGTCTTTTGCCACACATTATATACTCCCTCACCCTTCGATACATGTATGCGAAAATGCAATTGCAAGTTTTAAAAATATCTACTACTATGATTAATATAATAGCCCTCCTCTAATCTGGACACACAAGTCTTTTCCGGTTAGTCAAATATATGTAACCAAATCAGAAGTTCCGTATTTTATTTTGATTTATTTTAAATTTATTATCTAATTTTCCAATAACTTATGTACAACATAACATAATATTATAATTAAAATAAATTCAATAGTTCCTTAAGACGTGTGTGTGAACCCACCCCCTTTATTGCTTCACTTTAAATAAAATTATATTACTTGATCATTCAACTTGAAATGAAGAATTTAGAGCGGAGGGAGTATCTATTCTCCGACAAACTGCTAAGCATGTTGGCAAAACAAATAAACACCTTTCTGTGGTTGAGCTTACCCAACTGCAAGATTATACCTTTCTTCAACCACTAGATTATGCCTTAACCACCACATAAGCATATAAACCATAAACGCAATATAAAAGGTAGAAAAACGGACAGTAACAAACAAAAATTTGAATTAAAACACAACTGAATAATATCAAGCGCAGTACTTGGACATAGTAGCTGAATATCCAAAAGACAGACAAATATAACAGAGAAAATAAACCACTGAAACCTGCAATGTAAATGACTCGATAGTATGCTCAGAAGCACACTTATTGTAGACACTCAAAAAAGAAAGGAACTCAAAACGAAATAGACAGGTAGCAGCTTTTCAAAGCTAGAACAGAGTTACTCATCTTCAGTCTCGGACTCAGCACTCTGCAGCCACTCCACAAAAGGCTTGACATTCTTCCAAATCGGGGAGCCTTTGTTCGAACCTGCAAATCCCTTTTCATACCATTCCACAATGAACTCTTCCTCCAGCAGATCAATATCGTAAAGTCCCTTCAACACTAAAGCAACCTCTTTTACAGCTTCAGGGCTCGCTTTCCCACAGAAAGACTCTATAGCATTCAGTAAAATGGGCTGAGATCCCTCTTCCTGAACTACAGCTGAGAGGAAATTCTTCTTCTTCAGAACCTCTTTAGAGAAACCTTTGCCAGCACCTTCAAAGAGGGCATCAAACAAGGCAGCAATGATCTCTTGAGGAGTACCAGTGAGGGTGTCCAAGTAGGATTTCAGTTTACTTGCAGGGGACCCCTTTTTCAGATACTCCTTGATTGAATCTGCAAGTTCATTCGCAGGCTTCACACCATTGGACTCTCCATTGGACTTGGCTTTTACTTCTCTCGAAGGAGAATTCTTCCCTGACTTGGGCTTATCTTCAGGAGCAGCAAGCATGACCATGCTAGCTGTAACAGCATTGAGCTGTTCTTGAATTCTTGCCTTAGCAGCAGCAGCAGAAGTGTCAGTTTGCCATTCCACATCATCATCACTGTCACCTGCTGAAGCAGCATCATTATCATCAACATGACTGCCAGTGGGAGAATGGTCTTCATCAGAGTGCTGGGATTTCTTCTTGCTGGAAACTTTCGTCGGTTCCTTCACACTAGTTGATGAACCCTTCTTCTTTGCAGCCTCTTTCTTAAGTTTCTTCAACTCTTCATCTGCAGCCTCACCTTCCTTGAGACGCTCCTTTTCAGCCCGCCGCATTGCTTTCTTGTCCTTGGAGCCCTTCTTTGATTCTGGAGGATTTTTTAGGATAAAAGTAGTAAGCTTATCCCTCATGTCCACATCAGAGGTGTTTCCACAAGCAGCACACTTGAGATTGATCATCTGTGCCTTGGTTATAATCACCTCAGTTTCAGGGTTGCCACAGAAATGGCACTGGACATACTTCTTAATGAAGTTCTCAAGAAGAGCAGCAAGTTTTGAAGTCTCATGTGAACCGTTGACATGGGATGTTCCAGTCTTCTCGTCAAACTTTGATTGAGCTCCCAGCTCACAACCGAAGTATTTGGTTGTGTAAGATGCAGGCCTGCCCAAAGCCTTGGCAATATCTACCATGTTAACAATATTGGTCTTAATGCCATTGCCACGGCCCTCAATTTTCGTGATCATTCTGGGCATCTTATACCTGTAGAAGGCATCATCCTTGTTCCCAGCACCAATATTTTGCAGCGCCATGTTGGAAACTTAAGATCAGATCTGTCAGAAAGCGAGAGAGATTTCTTCTTCAGTAGCGCAAGAGTTCTCAGAAACAGTCACAGACTCACGACCTAAACAGTGAATGTTGTATTGATTAGACTCAAGATGCATGCAATCAACAGAAAGACCGGATTCTTTATCCTTTTTCCTAGACCAAGGACAGTACTCTCCGAGCAACCCAACCGATGATAAAAAGATATAGGCTTGTTCAGACATAAAAGAAGTTTCTGACTTAACGCCCTCCACTTTTGCCAACTGCTATCACCACAGGTGCACCAGCTAAACCCTGAAACATGAATTTAATTAGATATACCTACAACAAAATATATATACACAAAACAGTAGTAAATTCATATACAAGTTAATATATGCAAAGCATTCAACAGAAACAAGGGGCCGAATGTACATACAGGGAACAAAGAGCTGCACCTATCCTATGTATATTACCAATAAAATAAGGCACTCTGCCAGCATTGAACACTTAAAAGCACCTGAAACCAATAATTTAAATAGGAAAACTTCTGAAACATAATCAAAGAATCACACAGTACCAGACTAAAACAAGGGATACTAATAGGAACCTATACTTTCAACTACAAGAACAACTATGACTTAGCAAAGGTAGACATTCAGAATCAGAGCTACATTACAAAACCACGTTTGTTATATTTTAGAACTCTAGACTTTGTGAAACAATAAAAGCAACAAATCATGACTAGATTTATACTTCTAAACAAAAAACACGAGTTTAACAATCATAAAACCTGAAACAGCTCAAGACCTCAAAAACAATGTTAAGTCCGAATTTGAATAGCTCACAATCAATAAGCTGGATTATCATCAGCATATAAATACACATGAAACTGTGGTCTATATAAAAAAAAACGAGTTCAACAATCATAAAACCGTAAACAGCTCAATATTTAAAAAACAAACATGTTAAATCAGTATTTGAATAGCTCACAATCAATAACTGGATTATCATCAGCACATAAATACACATGAAACTGCGATTTATGTCAAAAAATCGAGTTCAACAATCATAAAACCAGAAACAGGCTTGAAAAACAAGCATGTTAAATCAGAAATCGAAAGCTCACAATCAATAACTGGATTATCATCATCAGGATATAAATTTCGATCTATCGATCTACGATTCAGGAGCTACTTTCCACTAACCAAACAACAAACAATCAAATCCGATTCAGAATCTCCAAACAAACAGTCTAACCAGATTCATCCACACCAATCAAACAACATACAAACTAGAACAGATTAATCCACACCAATCGAACATCGATCAAACACACAGCAGGATACAACGAATCGATTAATCAAATCGACAATCGGAATCCAAAAATACAATTAAAAAAGTCAAAACAGACTAATCATCATCAAAAAGCAAATAATCAATCGGTAAAACAAAAAACCATAGATCGAAAAGCATAGAGATGAATCGTAGTGAGAGTAAACCTTATGAATAAGATGAGTGGAGAAGGAGATACGTCCGGCAAGAGGAAGAGTACGTCGATAGAGAATGGATTTCTGATTTTATGAGGAAATTCGTGGTTGATAATGAAGCTATGGAGAAACCAGGTGTATTTATAGGACAATCATGCCAAACCCTAGCTACAAGATAATTACACATTGAGGCATCCAAATATCGATATTTACTTTTACCGACATTGTTTCCTAAAGAGTAAAGACTTGTGAAATATCACTAAAGTTTTCTTCCTCTCAATGGAATAGGAATTCTTCTAATAATTCTAATATAAGAATATAACTGATTATGAATTTTGGTTCCCAAAAAGTATTCAAATCGGATCACGAAAAGCGAATCGAGATGGAAATCGTTTCAATATCAGCAGTTTTCATGTGACGATTAAGTTGGTATACAAAAGTATAGAAATATCTTACTTTTTTATTTAAATTTAAACTCAGTGGGGTTGGTACTGATAATATAAATATGTCCAGAGTGTCAAAAGTGTCCTAAGCTTCCAAGACACTATAGTTCCTTAACTACTTGCATTCTATATAAATACTTGAAAATTAGGGAACATATGTTGATGCAGAAATATATTCATAACGTCAAAGTCGTGCTAAGCTCCTTAAGTTCTTGTAAGGGACGATGATATGTGCAATGCCCTCAAAGATCCAAAAGAGAACATGAGTTTAATCAACCTAATAGATCATGGGCCTAATGATGCATTAGTGGTGCAATCTGTAAAGTATACTAGACACGATCATATGGATTCTTCTATTCTCATGGGAAACTTATAAACAAGAGTCTTATCCCCATGAACAAGGTAAGCCATATTCACTTATTCTTGCCCAAAACACTAAATATGATAGGCATTCAATTCATCTCGAGTAAATTCTTTGTCCAGTTTAACACTTAGTAAATAGAGTCTACCATTCAAATCTCCCACTCTAGTGTTTGTGCAGGTCCAAACCTCAAGTCTCAAGGATCACAAATACTTTCACTAAGCGGATTAGGACGCTCTTCATTATTTAGAGATAAAGACTTGTACGAATTTGGAAATCACCCTCAACCGGTCCAAATATGCATGTGTATCGGTATGTCATCATCTTGAAGTTTTATTTAAATTAACTCAATCTTTTAACTTAAATTTGAATTTAATGAAAATAGAACTTTATCAAAAATGACAAAGTGTGTGTTGTCAGAAGTATGATTAAATTAGGACTCCTTAATGCTAGTACTTAGAAGTATTAGTATTATGTATGTGTGTGTGTATGTGTGTGTGAGAGAGAGAGAGAGAGAGAGAGAGAGATTGATGAATGAGAATAGGTAAGGAAAATAGTTCTTTCATGGTATCAGAACCATGTAAGTCTCCAACGAGCATTGGTTATGTCTCTCATCTTTTCCCTCAATGAATTTTGTGAAGAAAAGACAATTTTCGTATAGCTTGACTGCACAGCGCAGTCTGAGGAAAACGGAGTTTTCCGGAGATTCAGTCGTTGGATCGTCACGAAATTTTGACAGAAGCAAGATAACTCGTGGAACTACAATCTGGACAGTGGAGATCGGAATCAAATCAGGTTTAATAGGTCAAACAACGTTCTTAGTTAAGCAACAAATTGTTGAAATTAAATTATGATCCGATCTCATATGATATCTTCGCCAGGTAATCTCTCATCTTTTTCCTCATTGTAATCAATGTGATTGTCCTTGCCTATATCTTTTTTTGTATCTTTTCTCCCCTTTATCTTCCGCAGCAGAAGAACCTCAAGTTCGATATATTCACGTATATACAGAACCTCAGTTCGTATACCTCTTTCGAGTTCTCCTCTGATCGAACAGTCCACTGATGTCGATCCCCTCTCGTGTTCGAAAAATTTTCTTTAATCTGTTGAATTTCTCCTATGATCGAACAATCCACTGTTGTCGATCCCCTCCCATGTTTGAACAGTTTTCTTCAATCTGTCGAACTTCTCTTCTGATCGAACAACCCACGTTGTCGATCCCCTCTCGTGTTCGAATAGTTTTCTTCAATATGTCGAACTTTCTTCTATCCTCCTGCAATTGTCCGCAATCGTCGTTCTCCTGTCTAGCGATTGCCCCAGCCTGTTCGATCTTCATCGACCATCTATGTAATTGCTCGCGATCGTTGATCGCCTTGTTGTCCGGTGGACAATCTTCCGATCAGGTCTTCTTCTTCTTATGATTAAGCAGTGGATTTCTCTTCTTCTTATGCAGTTGAGTTGTTTCTTCTCCTGCAGTCTACTGTTGCATTTTCTCCACGCGTCATTGATTTCCTCGAGCAAATGTCTCTGTTGCATTCGAAGATTAGATTAAGCCTCGAAGTCGCACATCCTGATCAAAAGGGTTCTCCTCATCCCCAGATCAACCTGACGCGCCATCGAGCCATCCCACATAGCTTCCTAGCCCGAAGCTCCTTTGTGGTTAGAATTAGCGAATTTTTGTTCCATCTCCAGTCGTTTGAGCTAGCATTCTAAAGCTCTTGTTGTCACGCCCCGGGACCGCATATATGGGTCCCGCTACATTTAATATTATTTTAATAATATATTCACCACTCTGTCTGTTGGCGTGACCGGCCGTGTGAACATTACCCCGTCCACACGCAGCCTTATCCACCTGTCAGACTCACAGACAACCTCATAATATAAAAAGCCAACCACCGGGCTACCATAATTTTTCAAACCAAAATTTACATCAGAGTTTTAGCGAAAGTATTTTCAAAATATTATATAGGCGAGTGGTTACTGGTATCTGCATATCTACAATCCAAAAGTACAACAGATGCAAAAACTCATGTTCTCTTTTGACCTGAAACCATATTCCCCAGTTCAATATAGGAAATTTTAATCGTACTCAATTCCAGAATTTAAGGCAGCAACTTACGAACTTGGATGAGAAGGTAAGCAGATCTATCGATGGCTTGGAGTTCCCTGGCAGGTAAGCATGGGAGCAAAGCTGCCTCCAAGGCCATGACGCAGGACATCATATCCCCATCTTCTGCAGGAAGAGACAGTGATTGTGGGTCGACGGAATTATGTACCTCAAGCATTTGCCTTTCAGCCATATCTGCTTACAGATTAGTTAATCAGACCATCTGAAACCTCAGGGTTCAAAATCTCAGTGAGACTGACCGAAAAAATCCGGAACATATTGGTTTTTAGCTCATCTACAAGAACTTCAATACAAACATCCTTCACAAAATTTTCATTCCGAAATAAATTAAAGGTCTAAAAAATCCTGATGCCCTCAGGTTTCAAGAATCCGAAACACATTGTAAAATCTCAGACCCTAACTTGAGTTACCGAAGAAATAAAATATTACTACAACTATTTATTCATGTTATATTTGTCACTATTGCTCATCTTCCTTTGTTTTTTTTTTTTAAACGGCAAAGGTAACTCGAACCCCCGATCATTGGTTGGAGGTGAAGCGTCTTACCAACTGAGCTGCACTTCGTTGTCTCTCATCTTCCGTTCTACCCATATTAAAACGTGTTTACAAATTCATATTAAACTTGTTTAGCAGAAATTAAGTTTCACGTTACTAATCTAATCTATGTTCAGAAGAAATTACCAAATATGATTCAACTTAACCATGTTAAGTATAATGACATAACTAGCTTTGAATTTATTACATTATAGGCTGATCTGAAACAGCTTTTCACTAATCATGAGTATGCATCGGACACCAAAATATGAAAAGAACCTGCATTTCCAATTATCGACTTAATATGAAGTTATGAACTCTATGGGAATCAAAAGAACTCCAGTGATGTCACCAAAAAAGAAACACCATTTAGACTGATCTGAAACTGCCTTTTCACTGATCTTGAGTATTTATCAATGCCAACATACACAAAGAATTAAGAACCTTCGTTTTGCACTATCGGACTAAATAAGAATATGTAAATCAAAACAAGAGTAATGTATGTGAAAAAAGACACCATTTAGACTGTTTAATAGTTTTTCCTCGTTCTATAGTTTCTCAGCAAGCAAAGTTACTATATCAACTCCAACGACTCAAAAAAGGTAACGAAATCACTCACTACTCACTAATTTCGTGTTTCATTGTTCAATTGCGCTGCGAATTCATTGATTGAAAGCCTCTTGACTGCATTTTCCTTTCAAATTCGATTTCTAGGGTTTTTGATGGATTGGGTAATTTGTTGTTTAATGTTTATATTGTATTGATTGTGTCTGTTGTTTTTCATTGTCAGTCTATTCT